>JAQZBX010006117.1:0-54179 GCA_029593785.1 Cabassous unicinctus | reverse complement strand
CATTTTTACATCCTAAGAAGTCCTCTCAAAAGCTTTAAATAAAAGCCTTAGAATTTTCAATACTTATTCAATTCAGAGCATCTATAGGAAATATTACCAAACATAACATCTTATTAAGTAAAAAACATAAACAGAAGAAGCAATGCACCACTACTTCCCTTTCATAAAGTCAGGCAATGTTTTAGAGAACACTATCTTAATACACTCTTTTTATCAACCAAGAGTTTAGAGTTGGCTGAATATTGTTCAATTGCTTATAAACAAATGGAAACTCTTTCTCTCTCACTTAAAATTCCCTTCCCCCGCCCTTTTTTTGAGTTAGATAAAAGCCAGAAACTTTACTGCTGTGAAAGAGAATGAGGAGATAACAAATAAAACATAGAAATATTCTCATTCACAAATATTGTATTAGATATTCTGTTCTGAAAAACTGAGTATACTGAATTTCCAATTCTCCAAAATGAATGGATATTAGAGAAAAATTCAAATTTAAACTGAGACACAGTAATTCATGTTCCAATATATATCTTTAACAGGAATTATGCATAGTTTATTTTCTAAAAATTTCTAACTCATTATTTAGATGATTTTATTTGGAGGGTATACACTATTCAAATTTTCTCTAAGAAGTGCTTTTTTATCTCAAGGTCAAAAAAATATTACTCCATTCTTTTTTCTTTAAGTTTTTAAAATTTTTGCCTGTGATATTTAGGTCTTAAACCCATCTACAGTTCACTGTATGATATGAATTATGTATCTGGTTTTACACTTTCCTCATATGATTAGTAGCTTCCCCAAAGTCTTCTACTGGCTGTGGTTTAGCCTCTATCATTTATAGGCTATTAATGACATATTCTATCATTCAACAGATACTTATTAAGCAGCATTATAAGTTCTGGGTGTTAAGCAAGGTCAAAGACTCTACCCCAATTGAGCATTTTTTCTAGTGGAGTAAAAAGTAATCAGGTAAAAAAAAAGTCAAATAGTGAAAATTGCAATAATACTATAAAAGAAAGCATTGTATTTAAAAAAATTTATTCATCTGCTCTTGTTTAACAATTATTGCCACATTATATGTTGTAATTATTCTCTCTCTGGTCTCCTTGAAATTTTTTCTTCCCTTATTTTTATAGAAAATCTATGTGATATTTATTAAACTTAGTTTCTCTCGCTGTGGTTTGGCATTATACAAAGCATCTTAATGGCACAGTCTATTTAAAAAGAACTTTGCCAATTGAGATGTTATACCCTTGTCTCCAAATATTTTCATTGCCATAAATTTGTTTAAAATACATATTAAACTCATGTTTGACACTCTAAACTTTCTAATATCTCAATACCACAAAACACATAAAATACATTATACAGATGTAGAAAAAGCTAGCTGGTATATGATATTTTGTTCACCATTAACAGCTTTATTATGTGAAATGCACATACTGGCTTAGAAATCCTAGCTTTCTAGCCCCAAAGTACCTCTGAAATTTTAATGTATTGCAACAAATAGAAATCATAGTATATAATTGAAATTTCGGTTGAAAATGTCAGATGCCTAATGTTTTGGATAAAAGAAATGTAAAACAAACATTTGGATCACGTACAAAACAAAGGTATCTTATCAGTCACTAGGAGAACCCTTCTGCAGAATCAACAAGGCATTTAATTTATCAGTGGCATGACCTCCCCTTCAAAACTCTCCCTTTTTCTTAGTCATTGTTGATATTTTTTCTTCTGCGTGAATTTTAGTATCAGTGTGTTGAAGTATGACAATGAATCCACTGGAATTCAGATTGGAATTGTACAGAATTTATAAATTAGTTTGGGCAAAATTAACATCTTTTAAAAAGTTAAATTATCTCATCCATGAGCTTAGCATATCTCACTATTTAATTTCACATAATTTTGATCAAGTTAACTCATTGCTACCCAAAATGATTTCTATATTTTCTAGTCATCATTGCAGAGATACTGAAAATCTTTTATTTTTTTTTTCAGAGAGACTTTCATATTAGGAAAACTCACCTGGCACTTTTATTCATTCTGGTGATCTTATGTCTAATAGTGTTTCCTCCCTATGTGAGCATATAGCCAATTTCATTAGCCAAGACTTTAGTTAATAAGATGAGCTGTAAAGACAGAGAAGGTATGGTGTTCATGTCCTCTCTTGGGTCTCAGGTGTTCATTACAGCTATTCAGGATTTTCTAATATTTCTTGTGTCAGTTTTGGTAATTTGTGGTTTCAAGTTATTTGCCCACTTATTCATAAGTCGTCAAGTTTTTTAAGCATAAAAATTAACCCCTATTATATTTTTAGTGGCTGTAAGTTCTTTAGTGCTGGCCTCCTTTTTGTTCCTAATTTTGGTTACTTGTCTTTCCTCAGTTGATCTGTCAAGTAAGAGGTTTATACATTGTATTTATCTTCTTAATTTAAAAATTTCAGTTTCATTGACTTTTTTTATTGATTGTCCACTTTTTATTTCATTAATTTCTGCTATTTTGTTTAATACTTCTTCTACTCAGTTTGGGTATACTTTTCCTTTTCTAGATTTTATGGTGGAGGCTAAGAGTACTCATTTTAGTCTTTTCTTGTTTTTTTAATATAAGCATTTGAAGCTATAAACCTTCGTATTAGCAATGCTTTAACTGAACTCCATTGTAATAGCATAACATAAATTATATTCCCGATTTAGTCATAAGTTTCCCTTTTGAGGGACCACCCCAGTTAGCCCTACCCTGGGCATAATTCACCTCCATATGGTATGGATGACAAAAGTTGTCCTCCACTTCTCCAAATAGCCCTTGCTCCTTCTACCCTTTCAGGTCACACAATTTACTAGTAAGGGATATGTCTATATGGCTTGAAAGATAGGACCTGCCCTCAGCTTCTCCAAATGGCCTTTGATGCTTCTGTTTTTCGCACTGTATGCTTTAAAACTTCCAATGCCTGGTATCTGTGAAAAGCCCTAACCCTCCCAACTGGGTCATAACAAAAGCAAGAGCCTGAACCCATATTTATTCTTCTCCCTTCATACCTCCACTGACCCTGAAGGGTGCCTAGGTTAGGTCATCCCTGGGCTTCTCCACTGCCCTGAGTTTCCTCTTTGATCTGACAAAGCTGTCCTTTCATGCATTCCTGGCTGGCTGATTATCGGTGTTTGCATCTCATCACCCAAAGAACTTCCACATAACATCCAAAACACCCACACATTTTGATATATTGGGTTTTCATTATCATGTAATTAGAATACCATCCCATTTCTGTTTTTATGTCTGTCTTGACTAATATGTTACTTATATGTGTATTTGTATGTTCTTAAATATTTGGGATTTCTATCTTTATATTGGTTAATAATTCCATTGTCATCAGAGAATGCATACATATATGTATAAATTTAATTCTTTTAAGTTTATTGAAATTTGTATCATGGTCAATCATATTGTGTTCATTGGTGAATGTCTCACATCCCCTTGGAAATGAGTATGTTTATATTTTGTGTAATTATAAATGTAGTTGTTGGGATTAATTGTACCATTTTGATAAACACTGTTTTTCTTTCTCTTGACCAAGCCACCAGCCTTACTCCTCACACAACCTTACCCACACCTTGCCTCATCCTGATTACCTTGAAACCAGTATTGTAGTTGGGAGACTACAGAGAAAACTTACACTGCAGAAATAATCAAAAAGGGAAAAGGCAACTTTAGACCCTATTGTAAATATCAGGCTAACCCTGGCCTTTGTCTTCTCCTTCCTTTCACCCCTGCTATCCAGGTGCTTGAGAGTCTCCTACCTGGGTAGTTCCTTATCTCCCTCCTCCTCTCTCCTGACCATTACAGACTCCAGGTAGCCTAATTATCGCAAGGGAAAATATTCAGAACCAAGTGGTCCTAAAGCAACCTCAGTAAATCCCTTACCCATCTCAGTGGAATCATAGGCATCCTACCTACAACCTCAGTAAAACACTCACCATTCCCAGTGATCATATCCCTTACAGTCTACCTGTGCTTTTCCTTCAACCATCCCCCAGCCTTTAAAAAGCTTGGTATCCTTTGTTCCTATGGAGTTGGAGGTGAGTTCCACTCTCTCTCCCCTGCTATAACAGCTCCTTGAATGAAGTCATTCTTGCCTGTAATATTGTCAGGTGCAATTTTTTCTTTGAGGTCTTTATCTTCAATTTTTTTCTTCTTTGCCTGATTTTTTTGGAATGAATGTTTCTTTGGATTCCATTTTACCTTCTTTCTTTGTTTATCATTTATGCATTTTTGCTTTTTTAATGAGCTCTTTAGGGCAATGCTATCCAACAGAACTTTCAGCAAGGATGGAAATACTCCATATCTGCTTTATCCATTACAGTAACCACTTGCCAAATGTGGGTGTTGAGCACTGGTGCATCTGAGAAACTGAATTTTAATTTCAGTAAGTTAATTTAAATTTCTGCAGCTACATGTGGCCAGAGGCACAACTCCAGGGTTTGCAATATATATTTTAAATTTGTTATCCTTTGCCACAAAATTATATTATAGACTTTTACATATCATTTGAAATTCTTACAAGTCCATTTCTCCTACCTCCCATCTTTAATGCTGTTATTATAATTCATTTTACTTCTACATATATTTTTAATCCCACAATACATTGTTACTATTTTTCTTTTAAATATTCATTTATCTGCTATAGAAAAAAAACAACAACAATATTTTGTATTCACCCAAAATACTATTTCTGGCCTGCTTCCTTCTTTTTTGCGAATCTAAGGTACAAGGTGAATTATTTTCCTTTTGCCTGAACACATCATTTAATATATATATATATATATTTAATATCAAGAGTAATGTCATATTTTTATATACTTCTTTATTCTTTTTAAGATACTTAGATTACATAAATGTTACATAAAAAATATAGAGGATTCCCATATGCCCTGCTCCCTACCCCTCCCACACTTTCCGACAGTAACAACATCCTTCATTAGTGTGGTACATTTATTAAAACTGATGAACACATTTTGGAGCATTGCCACTAAGCATGGGTTATAGTATACATTGTAGTTTACACACTCTCTCGCAAAATATTGTAAATTATAACAAAATATATAATGACCTGTATCTGTCATTGCAATGTCATTTAGGGCTATTCCCAAATCCTAAGAATGCCTCCATATTATATGTATTTTTCCTCTCCCTCCACTCAGAACCTCCAGGGGCCACTGCCTCCACATCAATGATAAAGGTTCTTCCATTGCTAGAATCACAATAAGTCTATAGTAGAGTAACATTAAGTCTACTCTAGTCCATTGTTCATTCCCTAGCCTTGAGAATTCTGTGATGGTGATGCCCACTCCAACTCTAATTGAGAAGGGGCTTAGATTCCATGGAGCAGGTGGCTGGTACTGTCTTGCTTGTAGTTGCAGACTCTCTCTGTTCTTTGGGATGGATGTTGTCCATCATCATCTCCTTGTTAGTTGTCCTGGGTGAATCCAATGAACTGGAGAGTAGATGTTGCAACACTGTTGAGATTCAGAGCCCAATTGACACATAGAAAGCCCAAAGATTTAAGTCTCTTGGACATACACTTATCAACTCTAATACTACAATAGAAGGGGGAGAAGAGCCATGTTTAGGGAAACTACAACTGAGTCCAACTCTGTCACACTGGGGAGCATAAATTCCAACGTAAGGCCCACTGGCAGGGCACCAAACTCCTGAGCTGTCTGCCCTGCCTATAGTGTCTGGATGTCTCCAGAGCCCTCAGGATCCCCACTATTTGAGGCAATATTTACTGTGGCAGTCAATGAGATCCTGCAGACATGCATAAGCGTAACCTCTGGAATGACCTCCCAACTCACTTTGATATATTTTTTAGTGCAGACCTGGTAGTACCAAATTCTATTTGCCTTTCCTTTGTTTTTCTGAAATGTTTTTATTTTGTCTTTATTTCGAGGACTCTTTCAGGTGGATCTAGAATACTAGTTAAAGATTGTATTTTCTTTCAGCACACTAATGCCAGTCATATGGGTGCAGTCAACATTAAGAGTTTTAAATACCATGCCACTGGTAGGCTAGAATTAAGGTGGTTAAAGTGTTGGCACATGAATATTCAGGGAGAGTGCCTTTGGAGGAGAGAGAATTTAGAGTAGATATTTAGGAGAAGTGTACCCTAGGCAGAAGAAACAAATAGAGCAAAGGATTCTAGATAGGAGTATGCCTGACCCATTCAGGGAATAGCAGAGATGACAGCCTGTCTGGAATAAGATGAGCAAGAAGCAGTGTTAGGAGAGGAATTTAGAGCTTGATGGATCATGCAGGGCTTAAGCATTTGCAAAACATTGGCTTTTACACTGAGGGAAATGGTGACCTGTTACAGGCTTTAGCGTAGCAGTATTACATGAATTAAGTGGTCTCACAAAGAAACTTTTATTGAGAGTAGACTTAGGGTCACAGAGTCTATTAAGACAAGTGATCATGGGAGTTCAGACAAGGGTGATAGTAGTGGTCACTTGAGAAGTGGTCAAATTTAGGATATGAAGGATTTACTGGTGGATAGTAAGTGGAGTTTGGGAGAAAGAGCATAACAACTGGAAAGATAAGACATCTGTCAACTTAGGTGGAACAATTTGGAGAATAAGGAGTTTTGAGGAAATCAGAAGCTCAGTTGTGACATATTCAATTTGAGACATCTATTGTCATCCAGGCAATGACATCAATTAAGCAGTCAATGTAAGTACATGGAGTTTAGGAGGGAGGTGTGGTCTGAAGGTATATACATTTGGATTTTGTCAGCATCTACTTGGTAGTTAACCTGTGGGACAAATGTGTTACCATAGAAGAAAGCATAGATAGAAATGCAAAGAGTACCAAAATGCCCTGAGGTACTTTGTTAAAGTCTTGGACAAAAGTAGGCATCAGCCATGGAGTTTAAGGAAAGACCCATGAGTTAGGAGAACAAGTATAAAGTTGCAGCTGGGTCAAATGCTGCTGTTACAGAAAGTAAAATAAGGACTGAGAACTGACTGTGGATTTTGCAGCATGGAGAGTATTGGAAAAATTGTTTAGACCATTTTCAGAGCAGAGAGAAGAGTGAACACTGATTAATGTGGATTTATGAGGGAATGGGAGGAGAGGGATTGCATTTTTCACAAGTATTTATTTCCAGCCTTTTTACAGGACCTACCAAGACCCTACTTCTTGGTGTGTGACTGGGAGTGTTTTAATTTAAAAGAAAAGAAAAGAAAAAATCCATATATTACTCAGAAGTACCTCAGAGGTATGAAAAACTGAATGATGTCTTTGGTTACACTATGTTCTAGAGCAGTGCTTCTAAAACCTTCTCTGCTGAAGTACAAGTTTCTTCATTCATCCCAAACCAAAATTTTTACAAAATGCATGAAAAATAAAAGAATTACGTGATGAATGAAATAAAACAAAACAAAAAGACATTAAAAGTACAAGCCTCCTTTTTTTATTATTAGATTTAACGCATATGAAATTACCCTGAAAATTGTTCTAAAGTTTCTAATCACTTATTCTCAGTCACTGTATTATCTTGATTTAGACTGCTCACCAATAGTTTAGGGATGAGAGCTGGTCCCCTGACCTCACATTGAGTAGCCCAGTTCTAAAGTGTGAGCTTGCTCATCATGACATGGATGAAATACTAATTGTTTTTCCCTATTCAGAAAAATTATCATGTGGGGCTAAGGAGAGAATAAATTAGAAAAAGATATGAAACTATTATTTTTAAGAAAAATTTAAGGTTGAATATTTGCATTTCTTCAGTTACGCAGATAATGTTATGTATATGGAATGAGACCAACACTGTTTTTGACATTTGAATAAAAAATGTTCAGAGTGTGTGATGGTGCATTTTGTTTGTCTGTGTAAAGGACTTTCAGCAATTTTTCACAAATTGTCAGATGTCACACTGGAATTCTGCCATCATGTGACTCTCAGCCAGTTTGCAGTGACAACCCAAGTTGTTAAACACAAAACAAACCTGACTAGCATAAAAATATTGACGTCTCAGTATACTTTCTGAGAAGAAAGAAAAGCATGATTTCTAAATTGCTTTATTATATTATCCATAACAGTGACCAGGAGGCAGGGAAATGTGATTTTTTTAAACAATTATTTTCCTAAAACAAGAAAACTATAATTTCTTTTACATAGAAAGAAATCAAGCTTTTCTGAATAGAGGGCTAATCCAGAAAATAATTGAAATCATCTATCATATTGGAGGCAGATGTAATTCATAAAACTTTTTTTTCAAATAAAACATGTTCAGAAAAGTGACATAGTGTGGCTTCATTTTTGATGTTCAAAAGTTGCGAAATAAAAACAAAGATATTTTTTAAATGTATTTAAGTGTTTATACATTCAGGAGAATAACATAGAAAATAAAAAATTTTCCATCTTAGCCCAGGAAGTATATGGTTTACAGCACTATCTAAATTATGGTGGCTTTAAATTACAATTACAGATCATAATATACATCTCTAGATATAAAATTTAATGTATTTTTCTAAGCTAATTAAATTAATTTATAAAAACGTTTTGGTGAAAATATGTATGCAGACATAATTAAATTAAATAATTCAAATATTTAAAAATTGAACACCTGATATTTCTCATCAGGAACAAATGTGACAAAATCAGTATGTGCATATTAATGATGTTAATATATTCAGAAAGAAAGTGTTTCTGATTTCATTAAAATGGAATAAAGAGCAGTCACATTGTAGAAAATATTCTAATATTATGTGAAATATAATGTTCATGAAGAAATGAAGAGGGAAAATTTCTGGTAATAGAGTAAGAGCAAATATAGAAGGTAAACACATTGGAGGCAAATAAGAATATTATACACATAAGAAAACAAACTCTGTAAATTTCTGCCTATGGTCTACCTTTAGCAACCATAAATCTAAAGCAATATATACATATCAGGGTTATGATTTGGCATTAGTTTTTCTGCTCTCACTGAAATACCATTAATATTTTGGTCCCCTGTTAATTCCTTTACTTATACTTAATAATTAAAGGCAAGCTTAGTACAGAATAATTTTTGTCCCAATGAAAGGATACATATTAAATGCTTGTTCTGCATTGGGGCTAATGTCAGCCCTTCTGGTGGCAAAGATGGGAAAAGCAACTGGCTTTATAAATTCATTCTCACACATTTATCAAAGATTATGTGCAACCACTATCTTGGCCCCTGAGAAATCTATCTGAAAGGGCTTTTTCTATTAAAGAAGTTATAAGTTTACAGAAAAATCATAGAGAAATTAGAGTTCCCATATACACTCTGTATTAGTCAGCCAAAGGGGTGCTGATGCAAAATACCAGAAATCTGTTGCCTTTTATAAAGGGTAATTATTTGGGGTAGAAGCTTACAGTTACCAGGCCATAAAGCATAAGTCACTTTCCCTAACCAAAGTCTATCGCCACATGTTGGAGCAAGATGACTGACAACATCTGTGAGGGTTCAGGTTTCCTGGGTTCCTCTCTTCCCAGGACTTGCATCTCTCCGGGCTTAGCTCCTCTGCTATCTCTACAAGGCCACCTGTAGACTATCAGGTGAACGACTTGTTTATCTTGCCAGGGCCTTTTCTCTTTTCTCACGACCAAGCTCCTCAATGTGCTTACTTCCTGGGGCTCCAGCTCAAAAACTCCAAACTCCCTTCTCTGTGGTGTGGTTTCTCTGTGAGTCCCTGCCCACCAAGGGGGCAGAGATGCAACATCCTACTGACATGGACCAATCAAAGCCTTAACCATTATTTAATCAAGTAAAAGTAAAACCTCTGACTCCAATGCACTCTAATATGCCCAGAGGAAAAGACAAGTTTACAAACATAATCCAATATTACTTTTTGGAATTCATCAATAATATCAAACTGCTACACACTCCATAATTAATACCTTGCATTAGTGTGATTCATTTGTTACAATTAATGAAAGAATATTATTACAATTTTACTATTAACTATAGTCCATGGTTTACATTAGAGTTCATTGTTTGTAATGTACAGTCCTATATTTTTTGTTTTTTGTTTGTTTGTTTTAGTATTGGATTATTTAATGTTAGTTTTTCTACTGCTTGGTATTTGAAGCTGAAAATTTGTTCTTCAAGTTGAAATTGTAATGTTATAAATCATATGATAGACGTATGCTTTTTGACTTTCTAAAACATTTAAAGATATGCCTCAATAAAAACTCTCACAAACCTTGTTTAATTTAAAACTAAATAAGTTACATAATTAATGTAATATATAGAAAGCAAAGTTTCATAAATGCCATTAGATATTTTAACAGATGTAAGATTTTCAGGCATTTCTTTTTTTAATATATATTTTTTATTAGAGAAATTGTGAGCTTACAAAACAATCAGGCATAATGTGCAGAATTCCCATACATCACCCCTCCACCAACACCTTATATTGTTGCTGAACATTTTTTACAGATTATGAAAGAACTTCATCAGACTATTACCACAATATGGTCCACAGCTTATGTTTTGTATATGTTTCCACACACCCCCTATTATTTACACCATGTATTAATATTGTACATTTGTTATAGTTCATAAGAGAACACTCTTATATTTGTACTGTTAACCATAGTCCTTTCTCTACCACATGGTTCACTGTGTTACACAGTCCCATGCCTTCTATGCAAACTGTACACTCAGTGGCTCTCACTTTCAAAACAGAGTTGTTCAGTCATTGCCTTAGTAAACTTTTAAATATTTTCTTTAATCCAAAGGAAAAAATCCCATACCCACTATGTTTGTCCCTTAGCATTGATATAGTACCGTCTTTGACATTGATACAAGAATATTACAATATTGATGTTAACTATAGTCCATAAGTTACATTAATTGTATTTTTCCCATTCATCAACATATTCTCATCACTGTGTAATAGTGACATACATTTGTTCTAGTTCATAGAAGAACATTCTTGTATTAGTACTATTAACCACAACTTTCATCCACTTCCAGGTTCATTATGTTATTCAGTGCCTAGTTTATTCTCTAGCTTTCTTTCAATTGCCGTTTTTATGTCCCTATACTACCCCTTTCAACCACAATCCCATTTATAAATCAGCTATTCTAATTATACTCACTACAATATGTTACCATCCACTCTATCCATTGCCACACTTTTAGAGTCAGGTTAATTAAATATTCTACATACATTAAACATCAGTACTCATCCTATTTCCTAGTAACATATACTCTAGGTTTTAACTCCATGTGTTTATTCTTAGTATTTAGCTCATATTAGTGATACTATACAATATAAGTCACATTGTGTATGGCTTATTTCACTCAGCATAATGTCCTCAAGGTTTAGCCATGCTGTCATATGTGTCCTAATTTCATTTCTTCTTACAGCAGCATAGTAATCTATCATATGTATATACCAAATTTTGCTTATCCATTCATTGCTTGATGGACACACGTTGTTTCCATCTTTTGGCAATTGTGAATAACGCTACTATGAACATCAGTATGTAAATGTTTCATTGCATCACTGTCTTCAGTTTTTAGATATATTACCTGTAGAGGGATTGCTCATCATACGGCAATTTTATATTTAGCTTCCTGAGAAGCCGCCAAACTGTCTTACACAGAGGCTACACCATTCTACATTCCCACCAACAGTGAAGGAGTGTTCCTATTTCTCCACATCTTCTCCAGCACTTGTTGTTTACTTTTTTTTTTAAATAACAGTCATTCTATGAGGTGTGAGATGATATCTCATTGTAGTTTTTGATTTACATTTCCATGATAGCTAGTGGCGTTGAACATTTTTCATGAACATTTTCATCATTTGTGTTTCCTCTTTGGAAAAATGCCTTTTTAAGTCTTTTACCCATTTTTTGATTGGATTGCTTGCTCTTTTATTATTGAGTTGTATGATTTCTTTATACAGCATGGAAATCAATTCCTTATCAGGTATGTGATTTCCAAATATTTTCTCCCATTGAATGGGCTGCCTTTTCACTTTCTTAACAAAGTCCTTTAAAGTACAGAAGTGTTTAAGTTTGAGGAGGTCCCATTTATCCACTTTTTCTTTCATTGTTCAAGCTTTTGGCTAAGGTTTAAGAAACCAGCACTTACCACCAGGTCTTGAAGATGTTTCCCTACATTTTTTTCTAGGAGGTTTATGGTTTTCTCTTTTATATTTAGGTCTTTGATCCATTTTGAGTTAATTTTTGTATAAGGTGTGATGTACGGGTCCTTTTTCTTTTGCATATGGATTTTCTTTTTTCCCAGCACCGTTTGTTAAATAGACTGTTCTGCCCCAGCTGGTGGGTTTGACAGGCTTGTCAAAAATCACTGGACCATAGATGTGAGTGTCTGTTCTTAACCATCAATTTGGTTCCATTGGTCTATATATCTATCTTTATGCCAGGACCATGCTGTTTTTACCACTTTAGCTAGGTAAAATGATTTAAGGTCTGAAAGTGAGAGTCCTCAAACTTTGATTTTCCTTTTTAAGATGTTTCTGGCTATTTGGGGTTCCCTACCCTTCCAAATAAATTTGATAATTGGGTTTTCCATTTCTTTGAAAAAAGTCTGCTAGAATTTTTATTGCAACTGCCCTGAATCTGTATATCAATTTGGATACAATTGACATCTTAATGATATTTAGTCTTCCAATACATGAACACTGTATGTTCTCTCATTTATTTTGGTTTTCTTTGATTTCTTTTATCAATGCTTTATAGTTTTCAGAATACAAGTATTTTACATCCTTGGTTAAGTTTATTCCTAAATATTTGATCCTTTTAGATGCTATTGTAAATAGAATTTTTTCCTGACTTCCTCCTCAGATTGCTCATTACTAGTGTATAGAAACACTACTGATTTTCACATATTAATCTTGTATCCTGCCACTCTCCTGAATTTGTTTATTAGCTTTAGGAACTTTGTTAAAGATTTTTTTTTCAGAACTTTCTAGGTATAGGATCATATCATCTGTGAATAGTGAAAGTTTTAATTTTTCCTTTCCAATTGGGATGACTTTTATTTCATTTTCTCACCTGACTGCTCTAGCTAGAATCTCCAGCACTGTATTGAACAACAGTGGTGAAAGTGGGCATATGTGTCTTGTTCCCAATCTCAGCTGGAAAGCTTTCAGTCTTTCATCATTGAGTACAATGTTAGCTGTGGATTTTTCATAAATACCCATTATTGTGTTGAGAAAGTTTCCTTCAATTCCTATCTTTTGGAGTATTTTTTATCAAGAAAGGATGCTATATTTTGTCAAATGACTTTTCTGCATCAATTGAGAGGAGAGAGTGATTTTCCTTCTTTGATTTATTATGTGGTGTGTTATGCTGATTGATTTTCTTGCTTTGAACCACCATTGTATGACTGGCATAAAACTCACTTGATCATGATGAATAATTCTTTTAATGTGTTGTTGGATTCCATTAGTGAGTATTTATTTGAGGACTTTTGCATCTGTATTCACTAAGGAAATGTGTTGGTAATTTTCTTTTTTCATAGAATCTTTACCTGATTTTTGGTATTAGGGTTATGTTGGCTTCAAAGAAGTAGTGTGGTAGAATTATTTCCTGTTCAAATTTTTGGAAGAGCTTGAGCAATATTGTAATTAAATCTTCTTTGAATGCTTGATAGAATTCACCTGTGAAGACATCTGGTTCTGGGATTTTCATTTTGGGGAGTTGTTTGATGACTGTTTCAATCTTGTTGCTTGTGATTGGAATATTGTGGTCTTCTATTTATTTTAGGGTCAGTAGGGAGAATTTGTATATTCCTAGGAATTTTTCCATTTCATTTACATTGTCTAGTTTGTTGTCATACGGTTGTTCATAGTATCCTCTTATGATCTCTTTTATTTCTATTGGGTCAGTAGTAATGTCTCCATTTTCATTTCTGATTTTATTTATTTGTATCTTCTTTCTTTTTTTCTTTGTCAGTCTAGCTAAGACTTTGTCAATTTTGTTAATCTCCTCGAAGATCGAACTTTTGGTTTTGTTAATTCTAACTATTGGTAATTTTTTGTTCTCAATTTCATTTATTTCTGATCTGATCTTTGTTATTTCATTCCTTCTGCTTGCTTTGGGAATAGTTTGCTGCTCTTTTTCTAGTTTCTCCAGCTGTGTAGTTAGGTCATTGATTTTAGCTCTTTCTTCTTTTTTATTGTAAGCATTGAGGGCTATAAATTTCTCTTTCAGCCCTATCTTCACTGCATCTTATAGGTTCTGATATTTTGTATTCTTGTTTTCATTCATCTTGAGTTATTTATTGATTTCTCTTGCAATGTCTTCTCTGACCCACTGATTATTTAAGAGTATGTTCTTTAATCTCCATATATTTGTTAATTATCCCATTTTCTTCCTGTTGTTGATTTCCAGCTTTATTCCATTTTGGTCAGAGAAAGTGTTTTGTATAATTGTAGTCTTTTAGAATTTATTGTGCCTTTCATTCCCATGAGGTCTGTTATGTTTCTATGTATGCTTTCAAATTCTTTTTTTGTGCTCACCCAGTGTCTTCTTAATATCCTTAATCTCTTTTGCCATCTCACTGAATTTAATAAGATTCATTCAAACATCTATGATTAGGTGTCTCAACTCCTTTATGTCATCTGGAGGCTTAGTTTATTCCTTTGGGCCATATCTCCCTGTTTCTTGGTATGCATCATAATTTTTTGTTGGTGTCTCAGCACCTGATTTACTAGATATATTTATTCTGGGCTCAGTTTCTCTCTTTAGTCTAGGGCTTTCTACTTGATTGGTTTTTTGTTACAACCCCTCTTTGATATTTGGTTCAACTTAATTTGGAACTTTATAGTGGCTCCTGTTTAGCCAATCTGAGTTTTTTCAGTGTTTTTTCTTCTGTTTCTTGCCCTTTCTCTCTTGCTGGTTGCAGTGTAGGAACCAATGGTGTAGTTGGTACTGTAAGCCATGGAAGCTGAAGCTGCTTGCATTGCTCCAGAAACCGATGAAGCTTCTCCCAACTTTCTCCCCTACCAGGTTTAGGCACAGAGCCACAGCCATGTGTAGTAAATCCAAGTTGTGCAGGGAAGACTGTCTTTAGTTGCCCGGAGAGAGTAATGAAGCTCGCCGGCCCTTCTCCCCCTTCCTGGTATGGAGATGGAGCAACAGGTATGGGAAGCAAAATAAGATGTGCTGGTCAAAACTGACCACAGTTTTCCAAATAGATTGATGAAGCACCAGTCCTTCTCCTCCCCTGCCAGGTACAGGGATGTAGCCACAGGTATGAACAACAATCTTGTCCATGTGGGCCAAAAGTGACTTCAGTTGCCCAAGGAGGGTGAGGGAGCATTGTCCCTCTCCTGCCCTGTCAGGGGGAGAGATGGAGCTACTGGTGTGCCCACTAATGTAGTCCGTGCGAGCCAAAAGTGACTGCAGTTGCCCGGGGAGACTGAGGGAGCACTATCCCTCCTCCTTCCTGTCAGGGGCAGGGAGTAAGACTCAGATGTGCCCTACAGTCTAGTCCATGCAGGCTGAGAGTGCTTGCCATTGCCCAGAGAGGCTAGGTAAACACCGCCCCCCTCCTATCCTATCAGGGGGCAGATGGAGCCACATGGGTAACCAACAGTATAGTCTATGAGGGCAGAAAGTGACTACAGTTTCCCAGAGAGGCTAGTGCAGGTACCCTCAGCTTCCTCCCTGCCAGAGGTGGAATTAGAGCCTAGACTTGGGCAGCAATCTGACTTATGTAGCTGGTCCCTATCATCACTGCGCTCTGCAGTCATCCCCACTTTTGCTCATGGTGGGCGTGGAGTTAATGGAGGCTACTGTCTTCTTTCCAACTTGGACAGGTTCAAACTTTAGCTGTTCTTAGGACTGGACTTTAGCCAGCCAAACTAATCAGTAGCTGAATTTAGTGCCTACCTGTCTTTTCCTCTCCTGTTTTTGGGAAACGGAGCTTCCAACTCCAGCCAGGGAATAGCTCCAGAGGCATCTTGCACTGCCAGCAGGGGATGGGCACTGGCCTCCACAGTGTGAAGTACTCTACTTACAAATCTTCAGTGCAGATGAGCAGTCTCCTCCTTCTGTTCTTTCAAGGATGTTGCAGGATTCTCTACTGGTCTCCTGGGCTCCCCAATCAGGTGATTTAGTACTCTGGGTGATTACTAACTGCACTGTAGGACGAGCTGACTCTTGGAGCTCCTTACTCTGCTGCCATCTTGCCCCTCCTCTCAGGTTTTCTTTTTAAATGGAAACAAAAGAATTTGAAAGCATTAAACATTTACCTTAAAGTTGAAATACCTGTGTCTTATTACTGATGAATGACTTTTCCTTTTGTGTATATATCTATGTTCCTTGATGTAATCACTTATTTCATAATGTTCAGTATACTTTCTTCCACTTTTTTCAGTAGGAAGGATAACTCCCTGACTGGGGAGGAAATACTCATTTAGTAGATATTTAGAGAATCAGAAACATTCTATGTAGCAACATTATGAATTCCTTAGTAACACAGTCAGGTATTCCTTTTGGCCGCAGTAGCTCATGATTGAATTTTTAGCCAATTTGTATTCAAATTTATGTTTGGTATGTCATCATGAAAACCATGATGCAGAAATATATATATATAAGTATAGTTGTATGTATTTAAAATTGTCCTAAGTATTTTATTTAAATTAGCATATTTCTCCTTTAATTATATTGGCATAATAATTCCTTTATTACCAAAGTGGGAATGACAGATCAAGAATTTATGATTCAGAGGTCATAAAGTTATTAGTTATATAGTTATTAGTTTTCTACTGCTACTGCAACAAATTTCCACAAATTTAGTGGCTTAAAATAACATCCATTTATTATGTCACAGTTCTAGGAATCAGAAACCTGGAGGAAGCATGGCTCAAATGGGTCTTCTGCTTAGAGTCAAGACAGAAATCAAGGTGTCTGCTCTGGGAATGACTCTGCTTTCAAGCTCATTCAGGATGTTGACTGAATTAAATCCTTGCAGTTGCAGGACTGAAGCTCCATTTCCTTGCTGACTATCAGCTGTGAGCTTTTCTCAGCTCTATGAGACTATTTGCATTCTTTGTCACATTGTGCCTTTCATCTTCAAAGCACCAACCTTGGGTGGATGGAATCCTTGCCATTATCTGATTCTCTATGATTTCTCCTTCTGCTGCATTTCTCTGACTATAGCCCAAGAAAGTTCTCTGCTTTAAAGGGTTCATGTGATTAGATTAGGTCTACATGGATAAGTAATGATTACCTCTTTATTTTAAAGTCCATAATTTTAATTACACTTGCAAGGTCTCTATTATCATGTAACCTAATATAATCACAGGTTCCAAGGACTAAGGCATAGACATCTTTCAGGAGCCCTCTGCCTACCACTCTTAGTATATAATCCAGGTGGAATTGTATCCAGTTTGCTAATGACAAAGCATTGGTTTCATTATAAAGTGCATACTTTCTGAAATTTTAGCAGGCATCTAATTTTGCTGATTATCATGAAAAAAACTGATTCTTCACGTTAAATTTTTGGAACTGATCAGAAAGACAATGTTGCAAAATGGCTTTGGGACTAACTTCATTTATCTGCTTAAAGTCGATTTTCATTCTTCCTGGCTCACCTGATGGTTCAAACAAATTACTCTGGCATTGAGAAAGTACAGGAGGCCAATTGGATTGTAGGTGATAAAAGGAGATGAAAATGGAACCTGAAGCTCAGTTTCAACTTTCCTCCAACCTTGAATTTAGAGTAAAAGATTTTTACCTTCAGGACTATTTTCCCACTATGGATGGATATAATTCACCGTGGAGACAATGGTAATAGCTGGTCACAGATGAAAGCTTGGCTGCATAACCCTTATCCTTCCACTTAGAGCCAGTGAAGTAAAGCTGAGTCTCAAGTTCTATTCTCCCAGAAAGTTTGTCATAAAGCAATAGCCCCAGTGGGTGAGTTTAATTCAGTCATTTTATGGTACTCTGCTGTGCCATAGCACATGTACATAAGATGAGGATTGGATTTTCTCATTTAAATTATAAGTCAAGGATATTTATTTTCTTTGCCTGTTGGCCTCTTTCTTCCTAAGACATGATCATAGAAGGAGTAGTCTAATTACCATTTCCTCAACTGGAATATTGGCCTAGAGAGGCAAGATTAAATAATTGGAGTATGCTGTGGCTAAATCTTTTAAGAAAATATAAAACTTTACTTATTTATATTAATTTGAAACAAAAATATAAATATGCTGCTTGATCCCTAATTATTAACATATCTGTTATTTACATTTTAAAGTTGAGGAAAACCCTAACAATATTCTGAAGAGATAAATTTCAGTTCACAGCAGTGTTACCTTTTCTAATCTTTAAACTTCCACATTTAGATAAACTTTAAGAATTATTTTAGTTAAAACTAGGGACTTTTAATGAAGAATCACTTAACACATAGTAATCCCGGTGGTTACAGCTAAACTGGCAAAAATTCCTCTATGTTAGTCATTGGAGACCACTGAAGACCTTAATCTATTTCTAAAGCAACCATTTTACCATTTATCTATTTATATCCTGAAAATAAGCTACTTCTTAGATTCTTTGCCAAGACCATGATTTTTCTTAATATAATATCATTATGTTTATAGCTATGGAATGTGCTTTCCATGTATCTATTTGCATGCTTATCCTTAACCCTTTTCAAAATGGATCAAACCTCTGCTTTTGCAATGTCATCTCTATACCAGATATTTTCAGACTTTCTCATTTGTGCCTGTAGGTCAGCATTTACTTCTGTTAAGTGAGAGAAATTAGTGTAGAGTCAGATTCATCATTCTAATCACACTTAAACATACTTTTACATATTTTGAGGTGGAACACATGACGTAGACTATGAAAAATTTGTTGGGGAACATTTTCAGAAAAGATTGATTACCTGGTGTTCATTTCCAAAATTGAAACTTCAAGTTCAGCTAATATTTAAATTAGGGAAAATTTCTCAAAATTTATGAAATAAATACATATGCATCCTAGAAAGTTCTCTGTCAAATCAATGTTGCTAATTTTTGTTGTAAGAGTTAAGACCCAGACAACTGATCCAAGATGAATTACTGTCTTTAAGATTTTGTGACATTCAAGGGGCAAGGTGCAAACAGACTACTCTGACATTGCACAATAAGTTGACTCATTTTTGTTGTTGATGTTGACACCAATAATCCTCTTAGAATTCAGAAGCATGGATTCCAAATCTCCTAGGTCCCAGGTATGGTGGTTGATAAAAAAGTTGCATAAAGTTTAAGATAGACAGATAATGGCATTGTGTATCTTAAAAATTACTGGTACACTGGTAGCCGAGCTGTGGAAGCACAAAATAGATGCATATTCCTTACACTTGATATCAGAGAAGACTGCTTTGAACCAATATTCATATAAAACATAAGCATTATTTTTTACAAAGTAGACAGTTGTGAATGCATAAAGGTTTTTGATTTTATAAGTTATGATAAACTTTGTCAATCTTATGCTTGTCTTATTCTGGATGTCTTTGACAGGTAACTATGGGTTCCTTGCTGATACTTGAAGGGTGAATAATTATTAGCTTAGTGAAGAAATGTGGGAAGGAATATTTTATAAAGAGATAATAGCTCTTGCAAAGTCTAGAAGGTAAAAACAGATGTAGCAGTTTAAAAAATAAAACTGAAATACGTTCCATACGGCTGTATTGGGGAAATTAGAGAAGAGAAAGTTGTGGCAAAATATCAACCTGAAGAATTAAGTAGAGACAAGGAAAAGTAAAATATTGTGAGCAATACTGTGGGGATTTTACTTTGACTGACCAAAGTCTTCTGGCATGCTATAAAAGCATTCCAACAGATAGGAAAATGGAGTCCTAATAAAGAAGAGAGAGACAAAAATCTAGGAAAAGTAAAATATTTTTTAAAAAATGACAAACCTCAAATGAAAAAACAAACAAACATTAATTTATATATCACAGAAGCTTAAGGAACACCAAGCAGGATATCCTCCACCGCCCCCGCCCCCAAATCATATTGAAACATCATAGTCAAACTGCTGACTTTATGTGAAAAATAAAGAGAAAATAATAGAAGCAGCAGGAGAAAAATAGTGTGTCTCATATATTGAACAACAGTGTGACTAACAGCTGAATTGTGACCAGAAAAAAATTGAGGCAAGACAACACTTGAATGATAAATTGAAAGTGTTAGCAAAAAAAATTATACTAAACTAAAATAAGAACACAAAATAAAATAAAATAAACAAACAAAAATGGTCATCCAAAATCCTATATCCAGTAAAACTATGCTTCAGAAATAAAGTTGAACACATTTCCAGGTAAATAAAAACTGAGGTAATCAATTTTATCAGATTTACTGAACATATTTCTAAAGGAACATTTCAGACTGAAGGCAAATGACACCATATGGTAATGATATACAGGAAGGAACGAAGAGCACTAGAAGTCATAATTTGTTGATAAACACACACACTCATAATTTGTTGATAAACACACACATGTCTATATGTATTTTTTATTCTATGAATATATTTTAAAGACATACAATTAGGTTTTATGGAATTTCAAAAGATGTAGGATAGGTAATGACTTTTGGAAGAAGTCGGAACTGCTTTAGAAGTCAGAGGATCTACATTTCCTGATTACATAACTTTATAAAAAGCTGCAATAATCAAACAGGGTAGTATTAGCATAAAGACTGATATATCAGTTGTGGTTTTTTGATATGTCAACTTATGTAGGTTGAACTACAGTCCTGGGTATTCAATTAAACACTCATCTAAGAGCTACTCTAAAGATATTTGCAGATGTAGAGTCCCCAATCAGTTCCCATTAAATTAGGGAGATTGTCCTGAAGAGGCCTGATTCAATAATCTGACAAACCTTAAAAGATTTTTGGGATCTAAGCTCCCTCTCAATTAGAAGCAGAGTGGGCATCACCATCCCAAAATCCTCAAGATTGGGGAATAAACAATGGACTAAAGTAGACTTATTATTATTCTACTATAGACTTATTATTATTCTAGCAGTGGATGCACTCTTAACATTGATGTAAAGGCAGTGGCCACAGAGGTTCGGAGGGATGGGAGAGGGAAGAATAGGTGTAACATGGGGACATTTTCAGGACATTGGAGTTGCCCTGCATGACATTGCAGAGATGGATACAGGCCATTGAATATTTTGTCATAACCAACAAAATTGTGCGGGACAGAGTGTAAACTATAATGTAAACTGTAGTCCATAGTTAGTAGTAATGCTTCAATATATGTTCATCAACTGTAATAAACATATCACACTAATGAGGAATGTTGTTGATGCGGGAAAGTGTGGGAGAGGAAAGGAATGGGGCATATTGGAATTCCTCATATTTTTTATGCAAAATTTATGTAATCTAAAGCTTCTTTAAAAATAAAAAAAAAATTAATTTAAAAAAAGGTGAAAAAAAAAAAAGATTTACACTGTCACTGAAGAAAGCATCTCCAACCTCTGGACAGCTGCTCCATCCTGAGCCAGTGGGATTCCATACTGCTCATAATCCCTTTTTTACAGATTCCTCACTTGTTTAGCCAACACTGACAATTGCAAAGCCAATCACTCATAATAAATCTACCTAAATTTCTCTGTTAATCAATTGGTCAATCTTTGGAGTGAATTGCTTTGGGAACACAGGCTCAGACACCGAAACTTTCAGCAAATAGCTGCTTTATTAATTCCACAGCATAAAGGGTCCAAATGAGCAAGGGAAGAGTTCTCATCATGGCCAGTCTCCCAGGGAGGCCAACTGCTTGGGTCAGGGTCAGTGTTTGGCAGAATGAGAGAATGGTGATTGTTGGGTTTTTATTATTCATCTTTATTATTTTTATCCTGAATATAAACATAGTGTTCTGGATCAGAGAGAGATTTCTTATTACTCACTTCACAATAAACAACAAGTGCACTGGCCCTCTTTTCCCCAGTGCTTACTCCTGAGGTGATGTGACAAGAGCCAGAGGGAATTTTTCATATACAATTATCTAAGCACTCCGTAGGTGAAGGGCAAAGAAATATATTTCCCTGCTTATGGAAGGGAAGGTGGCAACTGCCGCCCACCTTCCTCCTGAAAGCATTTCCTTAGGAATGCAAAGGGCCTGAATCCTGAGCCATTTGGCCTAAACAAGCATACCTCATTTTACTGGCCTTTGCTTTATTGCAATTCACAGGTATTGCATTTTTTTTACAAATTGATGATTTGTGAGAGCCCTGAGACGAACAAGTCATGGGCACCATTTTTCCAACAGCATGTGCTCACTTCAGGTCTCTGTGTCACATTTTGATTAAGGTATGTATATTGTTTTTTGTTTTTTAGGCAGAATGCTTTTGCACACAATGTACTATAGTATAATGTATACATACCTTTTAAATGCACTGGAAAACTAAACAATTTGTGTGACTCGCTTTACTGAGATATTTACTTTATTGTGGTGGTCAGGAACAGTACCCGCAATATCTCTGAGGTATTCCTGTAAAATAAAATACCTCCACTTTCCTTACCTAGACTGCTTGGGAGCTGCATCCCTTTTGAAATGTAAATAAATGGGGAGATGACACTATAGTGAACCTGGGGACTTAAATCTGGGCTGTAACCATTTGACCCCCTGGGGGTTGAGGCAATGATAGAAGTTTTATTATATCAGAGAAGAGCAATTAACTAGACAAATGGCTACCAATCTAATCTTCATGGTTTGGGAAGAGTTTCAGGAGGTTAGGGATTTTTACAGGAAAGCTGAGAAATTTCCCCTCATGGTTTATTTGATTATTTATTTACTATTTTATTATTATTTTTTATTACAGTTCCAGGTTCCTTTTTTTCTTTCCTGATTGTGCCAGTGATATTACTTACTGGAATGTTAATTCTGTTATGTTCAAAATGTCACTTCTGGAGGCCAAATCTAGAGGCTTAGTTTTCCAATTTTTCCAGTCCATATGATGATTTTTATAATCACGTAATTTTACTTTCTCAGTCAGTCTCTCCTATTGGGCAATGCTTTTTTTTTTAGCTACACTTATATCTGGAGAGTTCAAAGGCTAGGGCTGGGCTCAAAGGGAAGAAAGCATTTAACTCAGTTGCCATGAATATACTTCGGATGAGCTCTAGGTTAAATGAACAGAGTAAGGAGACCTTAAGATTTTATTCTATATCATCTACTTAGTGAGATTGGGAAAGGAGCAGAAAAGTATGGAAGAAGGCTTTGCCAACTAGTAGCTTAAATTTTATTTAAACATTCCTCTTCATACATTCATGGAACTAGAGCACAGCACAAAGGAAACAGGAAAATGAAGGACACAACCCTAATGCAAATGCGTTCTCTACACTCCCAAATGTAAATTTGCTGATATTTGGACATTTTTATTTGATTAAAATATTGCGTTGGGCTTATTCAAATAATTAATTGTGCCTTATTTTTTATTTTTACTTTTCTCATGGCTTTTATTTTTTTCTGGGAGTGGATGGCTTTACCCTCCACTCCCTTTTGTGTATATTTCTCAGAATAATAGATGTGGTAGAACATTTAGAAAATAAAAAACATGTGAAAAAAATCTATTTTTAAAAAATCACTGAGAATATCACAAAGAGAAAATCTCTAAATTTGACATTTGTTGCATTTCTTTTTTGCCTCTTCTATATCTTCACAAGCACAGGCATAAAAATTATATTGTCAAAATTACTTTGTACACTATTTTTTAATTTAAGTTTGTCATGAGAATGATTATCTCACATAATTTTCTTCAAACATATGTTTTATTATGGCCAAATTGTATTTCTGTATAATAAACTATCAATTTTACAATTCTCACAGGGTAGATTATTTAGACTTTTAGTTTTTTCTTCATAAAAAGAGTGTAACAAATTTTGTAGTGCATAAAATTCTGATATCTCTAAATGTTTCCTTGGGATAGTTTTCCAAAACTTAAAATATATACATTTTAAATAATTTGTATTGCAAAATTTTCCTCAGAAATGTCAAAATAGTTGCATAAATATTTAACAAAAAATAGTAGACTATAAAAGTATACATTTCATCAAATCCTCCATAATAATGGCTACTATAATTCTTTATAAATGTTGAAACTTAATATGCAAAAATGTTATTACATGTTGCATTAAATCTTATTAGTTTTCAGTGCAGTTAAATTTTATGCATTTATGTTTTTCTTCTAAGATTTGACTCTTTCAGTCATTTACCCATGTTTTGCTTGGTAATTTTTCCTTATTATTATTTTTCCTTATTTTTATTATTTTTTCCTTATTACTTTTAATAATAATAAGGAATATAATATTCTTTATATAGTCGGGAAATTTAAATCGAGCTTCTAACATATGTGCAAATATATTCCCTGATTTCCTTTTTTCATTTTATTGCATATGATCATTGTTGCTGTGTAGGCTGTTTTAATTTTTCTCATAGTCAAAATTTTTCTTTATGATTTCTAAAGTTACCTTTATGTCAGTATTTAGAAAAATCTAATATGGGATAAACAGTTGTTTATGTCTTCAAGTATCTGAGGCTTTACTTAGATTTTTAAACCATCTTGACTTTAATTTGTTATATGTTAACAGGTGGGAGACTCACTCAAGCATCATGTTTTGCATAGTTCTTGCTCAATGCTTCAAATTTTAAATTGTATCTCAGATATGTTACCTTACAGTGTCCTCTTTAATCAAGTTTTGCTTATACCTCACTGTTTTAAATCATGCACTTCAAAAATATGTTTTGAAAGACTATCTTTCACATGCTTCTTGTTTCTTTTCCCCTACTATTTTGTTCATATTATCTATCTATCTTCCAAGGGAAATTTAGACTCATATGGAATTTATGAACTCATATTAAAATCAGAATTTAGTCTTAGATCCCTTATCAAGGTTTTGATTTTACTATTTCACAAGGAATAATATTATTTTGTTGTTGTCAGAGGAAGTTATTTTATGATTCTTTACCTTTTGCCCCTCCCTTTTTTTATCCATAAATACATTGTCTTCTGATTAACCCATAGATGTCATAAAGAGTAATTGTTGATAAATAATCAAATGGCAGCTTTATATTTTATCAGCTACTTTTGTGTCTGCCCATGAAAAGGAAGATGTATCATACACTAGTAACTACCTACCTTCATAGCAGATGACTGTGCATTGGCTTGAAAAGACTTTTACCAATAGTTTATTTGTCAGCTAGAATTCTTAGCTGCAAAGGTAGAAACTATTCTAGCCACTGTACAACAAAATGGAATTTATTAAAAGAGAGAAGTACGATCTCAGTATCTCCAAGAGGGCTGGAAATCAATTTTAAATGATGATATTAAACTAATCATATCATTATGTTGTCCAACTGGAGAATTCCTGCAGCCATTATTGATCCCAGGTTTCCCTATCCTTCAGCCCCCACAAGTAATTCAACTCCATTCATTCATTCATTCATTCATTCAACTAATGCCTAGTATTCTAAATATAGGCGATACCTTGTGCAAAGCAAATCCTAACTTGTGTTAAGTTGTTAGAGAATTTTTCACTGAAGAGATCAGAGACCTAAATGCCATGGTGAAGATTATTCATAACAGAGAATTGTTCCTATGACAGAAACATACTTAGTCTATTTATGTAATGGAAAGAAGGCCAGTGTTAGTAGAGTATACTTAGGGAAGCAAAAGTAATATGTATAAATGTAAAAGAAGTACTCATATCAGGTAGGGTCACGCTTATGAAGATTGCATTTTATGCCTTAGGGGAAGGCAGTGGGTTTTTCTAAACAGAGGAGTGACAAATCCAAATAATGGTCTTATAAATGTTTTACCTCATTGGTTCTTGGCTCTGCTAAATAAAGTCTCTTGCCTACATAATATATATATATATATATAATATATATATAAGTATATATATTATTTATATAAGTATACATATGTATTTTAATGCTTCTTTATTCTCTTGCAAAGAAATTTATAAGGTATGTATCTATATACATGCATAATTTCCAAAATAAATTCCTTTACTCTTGCTGTAAAATAAAGGAAAAATGAAGCAATTATAAAGTAATATATATTTTAATGTGCAAATGATCTGCTCTCACATCATTAGAAGACATAATTAAATAGTCAAATGCTTATATCTAACTCTATTCAATTTTTTCTAGGTTTAAGAGGGCTAAGAAGATTAGACACCACTCTACTGAAGAAGTATGGGAAAATAGAGCATAGTTATGGGTATTACAATGAATAATAGCAGCCTAAATTGATTTATATTTAAAGAGAGAAAGTGAGAAATTCTTTCTGTTGGGTAGAAATAACATTTAAAGGTAAAATACAGTGTGTTAGAATAGAGAGAGAAAGATGCTATTCTTTCAAATGAGTAGTATAGTTTTAAATTAATTCCTATGTTTTGATATGGAGTAGTGTAATAAAAATATATCTCACCAACCATGTCTTGATATCCAACTCAGTATTGAAGAATACATTCAGTCAGTTTCTAGTAATCCTGTACTTACTACATATACATTCTTGAGTTCTATATTTTTTGAGAGGTGAAGGGAATAAGAGGTAGTCTGTAAAAATAAATAATAATGCAGAAGCTACATAGATGTTAAAAATTAGAATTCTGTGGGCAGAATTAAATTAAGATAAAATGACAAGCAACCTCAAAGTAAATATATATACAATGCTATATTAATGAAAATTAAAATATTTTACTGTATTAGTGCAATTTTAGGTTCTAACTACTTTTAAAGGAACCTCTCAAGTTGCTTCTGACACACCTAAAATCAGTTTCTTCACTTTTGCATTAGCTGTACTGCTGCACAGAAAATATTTTTGACTCAATACATAAAAGAGTACTATCAAAAACTACTATAGCTTCTTTCTAAATAAATGGGAATGAAAGTATTTATCAGATCTGAAACAATTTTCTATTATATTGATTAAATCATTTTTGGCCTCAGAGTGTTGTTTTCAGCTCAATTAACTCTTGTTGCAAATATTGGATGAATGTGTTTCACATCTTTTTTAAACTGATTAATCACTAATTCTGCATTGCAAGTTTACAGAGATACAACTAATCTTACAAAAAATAAAAGTATCTAAATGAGAGCAATGTGTTTCTAAACCACTGAATTAATTTTATTTAACTTCTATAAATATGAACACTGATCATTCTTGACAAACAAGGTACTCTTTTGTTTAAAGGTATTGAAACCATGGAAACTCCCTACTTTCTCCATCCTTATCACAAGTTGCTTTTACTTCCCTCTCCCATATGTTACCACAGTCCCTTAACCACAAACTGAGCATAACACGGGCAGAGACTGACCTAACTGGACTGTAAAAATTCCCCAGCCAGATGCTTGCTCACTTGCTACCAAGTATAACCTAAAGCAACCTAATGATGTCTGTCCTGTTAAATCTCCACCCACTCATCATACTTATGCTATTTTCTGATTATGCAATGTATGATTTAGCTTGATGCCTAGTTGCACGTGCTCCTCTAATCTCCACCCACATCTGACCCACATTACCTAAACCTCTAACCCAACCATGTACCACCACCATTGGAACTCTAAACTTCCTCAATTTGGAGAGACAAATTTGAGCCTTATCTCCTGTCTTCCTGTTGGTTGACTTAGCAATATTTTCTTTCTTGCCTCAAAATCCCAGTGTCATGGTGTTTTAGTATGCTAATATCTACCAAAAGAAATGGATTGTCTTTTACAAGGGATGTTTATTTGCTTGCAAGCTTACAGTCCTGAGGCTGAGAAAAGTGCCCAAATCAAAGCATCATCAGATGACACTCTCTCCCTGAAGACTGGTTATGAGCAGTCTTGGACTCCTCTGTCACATGGTAAGGCACATGGCTGCATCTGCTGTCTCTGCCTTATGCTCTGGGCTCCATTGCTTTCAGCTTCTGGCTGTTCCATCTGTGGCTTTCTCTGTCGGTTTCTCTGAGTTCATCTATGAGGGCCTGTGTGTCTCTCCATACTCATCCCCTTTATAAAGGACTCCAATAAGAAGATTAAGACCCACCCTGATTACTGAAGTGATCTAATTCAAAGGCATTTAACTGAAGTAATTTAATCAAGAGTTCCCACCTACAATATGTTCACACCCACAGGAATGGATTCGCTTTAATGATGTGATTTTCTAGGGTCTATCCAGCAGCAAAATGTCACATGGTATAGGCTTCTGTAAGCATAGGGCAGCAAGCCCATTGCGCGTAATAGTCACTCTAATGACATAGCCACTTATTTCTCTTCACTTTTTCTTAAATGCATAATTATTTATTGTCATGAAAAAATTATTTGGTCCAAAATGAAAGCTATGTTCAGAATTGGAATAATAACTAAATAAATATCTGTGCAAAATAAAGCTCAAGTGGTATAAAATTGAAGTCTATCTTTCATCTAAAATATTAGGATAATTAAATGAAGAAACAAGACTTTGTAGCCACTACACTGGGCACCTTGATTATTTTTCAAGGATCTTCTCATTACTTAATGGGTATAGTGCTAAGTATAGGTTTAAATAAAAGGGGCAGAAGAACCATGTGTAGGAAAATTATAAATGAGTCTTACTCTAATATATTGGGGAGATAGGTTTTCATATATTCCAAGGTAAAACCCACTGATGGGATGCTGATATTCTGGGGTTGTCTTCCCTGCCTATAGTTTATAGATTTCTCTAGAGTCCTCAGGAGCACCCCTGCTTGAGGTACTGTTTACTATAACAGTCAGAGAAATCCTCCTAAGACGTGCATAAGAGTAACTTCTGCAATGATCTCCCAACTCACTTTGAAATCTCTGAGCCACAAAAACTCATTGTATTTCATATTTACCGCTTTTGGTCAAGGTCTTTTTCCAAATGAATAGCTAATTGGTGTTTGGTAATAATCGCTTGGTGCTAGGGAGGCTCATCCCTGGGAGTCCTGGCCAGGTGGAAGGTAATGAGTTTATATGTTGAGTTTGGCTTAGAAAGAGGCCACGTTTTAGCAACAAGGATGCTTTTAGTTGGTAACTCTTAGACAGTATATATTACTTGACTAAGTTTCCATTTCACAAGAACAAGGTTCATAAGTATAACCATGAATATCAAGGGCTTGTTGTAATGGTCTGTCCTCCTTTGCTAGTAACTGCCTTTGTACTCTAGAGATTCTTGCCACTCTATTAGCGAATGTAGCAGGACTCCCCAGGATGGTAATTCAATATCCCACTGGTTATTGTGTGGGTCTCCACCCACCAAGACAATACCTCATGACCGCATGAGCATATTCATTTGCCCCAGGAGCGCCCATCCCTACACATCCCCCCACCACTGAAACCCTGCACCAGTGATCCTCTCCTGCCACAGTTGCAACCCTTCTGCAATCCAAAACTTCCCCCAAAACAAAGCCAAAAAGAAAATATGAAATATATAAAAGAAATAATAAAATAACAAAAAATTAAAAACTAAATGTTTTTTTGTATTGTGACTTTCATCTCCATAAAATCAGTTATTTTTTATGTACAGTCACAATTTCTTCTGTATGCTCCCCCAGTGTCTTAATTTTTTTCACTTTATTTTCAAAGAAGCTTTAGTTACAGGAAGGTCACATAGAAAATATAAGGGATTCCCATATACTCCACCCTCCCTCTCTGACATTTTCCCCTGTTACTAACATCTTACAAATGACTATGGTACATTTGTTACAACTGATGAACAAATATTGAAGCATTGCTAATTACCATGGTCAATGGTTTACATTATGGTTTACATTTTGCACAGTACACTTTTATAGGTTTTGACAAAATGTAGAATGACCTGTATCCATCATTGCAAGATTATGCAGAACAATCCCAATGCCCTGAAAATGCCCCATGTTCCATCTAGTTTATTCTTCCCTCTCCCTTCCCTCAGAACCTATGGATCCATGAAGTTTCAGTTTTTGAAGAATAAGGTTCAAAGTTACATGCATTAATATTGAGGGCTTGACATTCTGGTCTGTCTTCTTTTATTAAGCACTATGTTCTTAAGAGATTCTTGCCACTTTATTTGAGAACATAGCAGGATTCCACATGATGGGAGCTTAATATTTTCCTGTTTATTGTGTGGGTCTCCACGCACTTAGATAACACCCTATGACAAGATGAAAACATTCATATTCTATGGAAGCATGCCCCAGGTGCATCTTTTCCCACATATCCCCTCCACCACTGACGTCTTGTACCAGTGACCCTCCCTTGCCGTATCTGCCAAAAGAACATTTCCACCATTGTAGTTTCAACCACAGACCTACAAATCCCCAGAGTTCACCTGTTTCTGAGTCCTCCCAATTCCGTGGATAGTCCAACCGACCCTTTTCACCCTGTTCACCCTTTCATTCCAGCACTGTCAACCTCTAAACCCTGCACCACCATCACCCACATTTACTGACAAACCACATCCTTCCACCTTATCAAAGGTTTTGTCCATATTCAACATCGGCTCACTACATTACTCCCTTTCTGTGTCCTGATAACCTATCTTCCAGACTCTAGCTCTGTGAATCTTCAAAATATGCTTAGGACATATCAGTGAGGTCATGCAAATATATTTGCTCTCCAATGCAACCTGAGCCCAGATGCTTAGGGAATTTCTGGTCTAATTGAGGGGAACATTTTAACCTAGTGTTTCTCTAAATTAGAGTCCTTGGATCTATATCAGAACTACCTGAATTACAGAACTACTGTAGGAATCTTACAAAGGGAAATAAAGAAAAAGTTGGTCTTTTGGGGAAAACCCCGATCATCAGTATTACTGATTTATTTTATATTACTTTCTATTTCAGTTTTCACTCACAACACTTGTGAAATCTTTACATGTCAACCCCCCACTTTATAAACATCATGATTAACAAGAAAAAATGTCTAATTGGAATTAGAAGTGTTTCATTCATCACTGTATTTAGAGATAGGTTATTAATACCCAATGACATTATTTTTTGCACTTTATGAAGAAGACCCCATTTAGCTTTAAAACTATATCCAAATATTACTATTATTACTATTTTGATTTTGATGCTTTAATTGCCTGATTAAAAATACCTGTAATATTTCCAAAAAAAAGGATTTTTAATGATTTTTAATTTTTAAAGTGATTTTCCTCAGAGAACTCTCTTACATGTGTTATGACATTTTAATTCATTTTGTTTGTTATTTGTGAAGTTGAGGAATAATTTATTAGCTAAGTTCTTTTGCTTTTAATCTTCTCAATATCACTATATTGATTTGTGAAGCCTTTCTCTGAGATTTTTTGGGACCTATATATTGGTCTATGAATAATGCAGAGAATTTCTAAAACACCTGATGTTCCTTTTAATTTTTATTTTAATATTGGTTACAAGTACATTTATCCAATCACCTTAACTCGTGCTGCATCTGTTGCAAAAACAATAGTATTGGAAAATAGATTCTTTTGTTCCATAAAATATTCTAAACATTTCAATCATTCGCAATTCTTTTGTGTCATTGACAGTAATCTTGAAGGTAATACTTGAAGATAATAAAACTTGAAGTCTTTTTCATAGCTTTATGAACCTTAAGTAAGTGAACAGGAAGATTTTTAATCATTCATTGATTCTTTTTTTATATACATTCAGTAAAAATAACACGATTTTGGGTGCCAGTCATAAAGCAAGCAATAAAACAGATGCAATTATCTGCCCTCATGAAGCTTTCTAATAAATATGAAAATTACATGGTACTTTAGGAACTAAGTCTTTTGGAGAAAAATAAAGTGAAAGACGATAGAAGAAACAGGGAGAGTTGCAATTTGAAATATCATTCTCATGGTAGAAATCACAGAATAGAAGACAATTGAGTAAAGACTTGAAAGAGACAAGGGAGGGAACCATATGCATTCTTGGCTGGCAGGATGTCCCAGGCAGAATAAAAAGCAAGCCCAAAGTTGCCAATGTTATCTAGTCTGTTGTAAGGTGGCTTAGCACCACTGAACTTTGATGGGATAAAGTCAGAGAAGATCACTGGGGGTTCATGTAAGATTGCACTTGATTTCTATTATGAAAAAGATGAAGATTTGATTTTAAAAGTTACATGGCTTGTAGGTCAGCTTTAAAAAGGATTACTTCAGGTATTGTGTTGAGAATAAATTATAATGAGGAGGGAAACAAAGTTTGAAATAGACTATTTAGGGCCTATTAAACCTATCCAGTTGACAGTCTGTGATGATTTAAACCAGTACTATAGCAATGGAATAAGAAAGGAATAGGTATATTTTGCATATGGTTTAGCAAGAGACCAGATGCTATCCTTTTAGATTGGGTTTGAAAATATAGAAAGAGAAGAATCATGGCTATATGAAAGAACTGGCCTGAACAATGGAAAAGATGGAGTTGCAATCAAGTCAGATGCGGAAGCCTATGGGAGGAGTGTGTGGGTGTGTATGTATAACAGAAGTTTCAAATGAACACTAAAATTTGTCCCTTTAGACTCTGTAAATGGCAATGTTGAATACAGACTTGAATAAACAAATCTGGAGTTTAGAAGAGAGGAATAACTTGAAAATATAAATTTAAGAGTTGCATACATGAATGTTGTTTAAAGCCATGAGGTCAGAAGAAAACACAAAGGTGTAAGAAGAGGAACAAAGACTGTGTCCTGGGCAGCCAGAGAACATGGGCAATATTTCTGTAAATGGGAGGAGTGCAATGCAACAGAAGCTGTATGGAAAAGAAAATTCAATACAGGGATTTTTTTCTTTAAATTGGACATAATAGCATGCTGTTTGTAAATAGGATTCCTTCTTTACCATATGCCATGAAAGATTTTCCTGACTGAATTTAATTACACAGCAGATTTTAACTTTTTTTATCTTCTCATGATTATTTTTTTACAGAACAATCATGCGTAAAATACAGGATTCCCAAATACCACCTTATTTATTAACAGCTTGCAGTGGTGTTAAAATTGTTACAATTGATGAAAGCACAATTTTACAATTGTACTATTAATTGTAGTTCATGGTTTATTTTAACTTAGGATTCACTGTGTTGTGAAATTCCATGGATTTTTTTTGCCTGATATTAACATCTTGTAACATTAACATACATGACATTTGTTCAGTTTCAAAGAAAACCAGCTTCATATATTGATTATTACCCATATTCATATTTCACATGAGGTTTTACTATGCTCTACAGTCCCATGTTACATTTTTTATCTTTCCTTTAACTAATATACATGATCTTAGACTTTCCCTTTCAACCACTTTCATACCCATATAATAGCAGTGCTAGTTATAAACATTATGTTGTGCTTTCATCTTTTTTTCCATGGATTAAAAAAAAAAAAAATTCTAGTAACATATATTTAACCTAAAATTTACCCTTTTAATCACATTAAAATACACAATTCAGTGCTGTTAATTATGTTCATAATGTGCTACCATCATCACCATTCATTACCCAAACTTTTCCATTACTGCAAATAGAAACTCTGTATATTTAAAGCCTTAACTCCCTATTCACTATCACTACCCCATCCCAGATATCCTCTATTCTAGATTCTGACTCTAGCCAAACTCTCTTCCACAGTAGATGTATTTTCCATTTCCAACAGCAATGAATATCCTCTCAAACACTCATAATTTTCCATTTTTTAATAGTAGCCACTCTAATGGATATGAAATGGTACCTCATTGTAGTTTTTATTTGCATTTCCCTAATGGCTAATGATGTTGAATGCCTTCCCATGCCCTATTTGGCCATTTGTATATCTTCTTTGGTGAACTGTTTAGTCAAATATTTTGCCCATTTTTTAATTGGGCTGTTTGTCTTTTTGTTGCTAAGTTAAAGGAACCTTATTCGATATATGATTTCTAAATATTTTCTCCCATTGTATAGGTTGTTGTTCTACATTCATGATAAAATTTTATAAGGCACAACAGTTTGTCATTTTGATGAGGTCCCATTTATATATGTTTTCTTTTGTTTCTTGTGCTTCAGTTGTAAAGTCTAAGAAAGCATTGCTATGGTGATTTGAAGCTTTATGTACCCTAAAAAACATGATCTTAAATTTAATCCATTCTTGTGGGTATGAACCCATTCTAAGTAGGAACTTTTTTTTTTTAATAATAATTTTTTATTTTTTATTTTTTAAAAGATACTTAGATTACATAAATGTCACACAAAAATTATAGGGATTCCCATGTGCCCCACCTCCCACACCTCCCACAATCTCCCACATAAACATCCTTCATTAGTGTGGCAGATCACCTGCAATGGATATACACATCTTGGGGCTTTGCCATTCAGCATGCACCATAGTTCACATTGTAGACCACACACTTTTCCACACAGTTCTGCATAAATGGCCTATATCTGTCATTGCAATGTCACTCAGGATAATTCCCGTCTTGAAAATGCCCCTGTATTACTACTGCTTTTCCCTCTCCCTACCCAAGAGCATCCAGTGGCCACTGGCTCCACATTAATGCTGTGATTTCTTCCATTGCTTGAATCACAATATGTCTATAACAGAATACCAGTAAGTCCACTCTAGTCCATAGCTCTTCCCCCAATCCTGAGGAGTCTGGGATTGTGATGTCCACTCCACCTCCAAGTGAGAGGGGGCTTATATCCCATGGATAAGCTGGGTGGGATTATCCTGCCTGCAGCTGCAGACTCTCTCCATTCCCTGGGATGGCCGTTGTCCATCATCATCTCCCTGCCAGGTGTCCTGGGTGAGTCCATTGAGCTGTAGAGTAGGAGTTGCAGCTCCACCAAGATTCCGGGCCCAGCTGGCACATGGGCAGGCCAAAGACTCCAGTCTCTGGAAGTGCACCTACAAACTCCAGCACCACATATAGGTTTGAATAGAAGGGACACATGGACCATGTGCAGGGAAGACATATTTGAGTCTAACTCTGTCACTCTCAGAAGCACAGATTCCAAAGTAGGGTCCATTGATAAGGCACCAAACTCCGGAGCTATCCTCCCTGATATAGGACCTGAATGTCTCCAGAGCCCTCAGGAGCCCCTCTATTTGGGGTGATATCCACATTGGAAGCTTATGAGGTCCTACTTCGATGTGCATAAGCATTACCTCTGGGCTGACTCCCGACTCACTTTGAAGTCTCTTAGCTGTATGAACTCATTTGTATTTACCTTTTCCCCCTTCTATTTGAGGTCCTTTTCCAGTCGTATTGCCAGTTGGCACTTGGTAGTAATCCCTTGGTGCCACAGAGGGTCATCCCCGGTAGTCATGTCCCATGCTGGGGGGAAGGTAATGTATTCATATGCTGAGTTTGGCTTACAGAGAAGACACAATTGAGCAACAAATAGGCTTTCAGGAGGCAACCCTTAGGACCCCATAACAATAGGCTAAGTTTCAATTTCGAGAGCAAAGACTCATCAGGTTAGTCATCAAAAACAAGAGCCCATCAGTGGAACATCTTCTTTTGCCAGACACTGCTCCTGCACTTGGGAGACTGTTGCTGCTCCCTTGAAGAATGTGGCAGAGCTCTCCAGGATGGGAATTCAGTATTCTCTCATTTATTGAGTGATTTTCCACCCACTGTGACCATGTCCCATGAGCATTTGAGCAATTTTATATAACTTTTATGTATGTTCAGGTGAACTTCCTCCTATGCACCCCCATCCCTGACACCCCCCACCAACGATCCTCTCCCACCCCATTTGTAACCCTTCTGTGATCCAAAGCTTCTTTAAAGATGAAGCCAATACAATAGCCAAATACAATTAATAGGAAAATGAATTAATAATAATAAGTTTAAATGTAAGAGATAAAATACATGAAAACTTAAAAATAATTTAAAGGATTGGGATATTCAAAAAATGGGAAAAAATTAAAAAATTTTTTTTTTAGATTACTTTAGTTAAGAATGTGTGGCCCCACCTCAATCAGGATGGGTCTTAATCCTATTATCGGAGTCCTTTATAAGAAGAATAAGAAATTCAGACACAGAGTGAGAGAAAGCTACCAGAAGTCAGATACTGAAATCAACAAAACTGGAAGAGAAAGGAGAGGCAAAGGGAGGCCTCCATGTGCATTGTTATGTGACAAGCTAAGGACCATGAACTCTCAGCAGCCAGCCCAATAACACCACAGTCTTCAGGGAGAAAGCATCTCCTTGATGATGCCTTGATTTGGACTTTGTTTTAGCTTCAAAAACTGTAAGCAAATAAATTTCCATTGTTTAACCTAACTTATTTCATGGTATTTTTTAGCAGCATAGAAAACTAAAACAATTGCCTAATACAAGCTCCTGAAGGTGCTTCCCTACATTTTCTTCTAGGAGTTTTATAGTGCTGGCTCTTATATTTAGGTCTTTGATCCATTTTGAATTGATATTTGTATGTGGGGTGAGGTAGGGGTTGATTTTTCCTTTTTGCAAATGAAGGTCCAGTTTTCCCAGCTCCATTTGTTGAAGACTATTTTCCCCATTAAGTGGTCTATGTCTCTTGTCAAAAATGGTTGGTCATAAATGTGAGGGTTGATTCTGAGTTTGCAGTTGGATTCCATTGGTCTATATGTCGGTTTCTGTGCCAATGCCATGATGTTTTGATTACTGTGGCTTTGCAGTATGTCTCAAGATTGGGAAATGTGAGCCCTCCATCTTTGCTCTTCTTTTCAAGGTGGCTTTGTCTATTTGGCAACCCATACCCTTAAATACAAATTTGATAATTGGCTTTTCTATTTCTGAAAAGAGAGGTTGGGATTTTTATTAGGATTATGTTGAATCTGTAAATTGCTTTGGGTAGACTTGTCATCTTAACAATATTTATTCTTCCTATCCATGAACACAGAATATCCTTCCATTTATTTAGGTGTTCTTAGATTCTTTTAGCAGTGTTTTGTAGTTTTCTGAGTACAAGTCCTTTACACTCTGTTAGAATTATTCTTAGATATTTAATTCTTTTATTTACTATTGTAAATGGATTTTTTCTTGATTTCTTCTTCTAATTGTTCTTACTAATATGTAGAAAAACAACTGATTTTTGAATGTTGATATTGTACCCAACCACTTTGCTGAATACATTTATTAGCTCTAGGAGATTTATTGTGGACTTTTCAGGATTTTCTGTATATAGGATTATGTCATCTGCAAATAGGGAAAGTTTACTTCTTCCTTTCTGATTTGGATGCCTTTTATTTCATGCTTTAAAATTTTTTTTTTAAAGCAGTATTGTCAATAGAAATTACATTTTGATTTCTTCTTCTCTCATTTACTCATAGCCTCTTGTATGACTAGCTTGATTAGTTTTTGTGTAGTATTGAGTGACTAACCAGATTTTCAGTTATTTGTCCTGTAAAGTAAGAACCAAAAAAATGAGGGTTTTTAATTGTATTATTAAAAGATATTTTAACATTGCATTGACAATAATATAGAATTATAAACTTTAAATTTATTCTATGAATGATATCTTTTCCAAAGTATTAGCAGTGTTTCAGTGAGTGTAACAGAGTCATAAAATCAGATTTTTCAGGTGTATTTTGTTTATTACTTAATACCATGGGTGGCATTACTTTGCTTAATATAATTTTATAAAATGGTGAGTAATTCTTTTATTATCTTGAACAAAGCAAAGGTACCATCTACCCTTGATTTACACTGTAGTTGCATTTCTGAAAAATTCAATAATTAAAATATTTTGTATATAATATTCAATATGAATATATTAAAATTATACAAGATAAAATTATACAAGATAGAAGCTTTGTGCTACATGTGAAATGTACTTACATTCTAGACTCAGATGTAAACAAGTTATTCATATTACACTAATGTCTAGGAGAACAATCTTTGTGGTATAAGACTAATCTGTGCAATTCATAATATCTAGCACTACTGTCTTCCTTTCACTAATTATAACATTGGCTCCCAATCTTATGGCAACTGCTTCAACAAATTTCCAAAATACTCCTTCAGTGTGAATCACCTCCAATAGTCAATTGACTAACAAAATCCAGTAATCAGTGATTTAGTAATCTCCCTCAACTGTATGCTATCATAATGCCATTTTCCTCTTTGTAGCATCCTTCACTTGGTATAACTTTAAATTTCTATAAGGCATTATTTGATAAGTTTATCTTTCAATAATTTTGGAGTGACTATATCTGTTTTTATTCATCTAGGTCTTGTCATAATAGCCATCACATTGCATTTATTGTTTCCTAATAAACGTGTTGAAAAAATTATAAAATGAAAGAAGGAACTTAGCAATTTAAGTAACTGAGTTATAAAAGAAACCAAAATGCATTGCCAATAGAAACAAGATGGGGAGGGGGAAGTCATTGCAGATATATAGATCATGCATGAAGGCATAGGTAATTAAGATATTTTGATGCAAGAACAAATCATGCAATATAGCAAACATGTTTATATATGGAATTAGGAAATGGAAAAGTTAAAAAAAGGGGGGGGGTTGATGATAAGAGACTACTGATGCTTTATAAGGAAGGAAACGTAACATTTTATTAGAAGCTGAAAAGATTACATTGACCATAATGAATGAACTGAAACATGTTATGTCTAAATGTAGAGAAATTATTTACTCACGTATTAGAATAGCCTATGTGAGTAAATAAGGGTTAGAACTAAGGAACTTTTAATGATCAGTGTTTGGTATATACAGAATCTAAGGTATGATTATAAGATGAATTTTGAATTTCAGTGCTTCTCTTCCTTTTATGTCTTATAAGAGATGGAAATGCTCATATTCTTTAGGAAAATATTACATAAGTGGGCAAAGTAATTCCACACAGGAAACTATCAACTCAATTTTGAGTTTCATATTTGTGTGAAAAACTTGTAATAGGATCCTAACTGACACAAAAGAAAAGCAATCAAATTATCTTTTAACTGAAGCATATAAACTGGAAATGAAGGCCACACCACAGGATCTTATTCCATGTAGCATATAAAAAAGGTATTTAAGAGGAAATTAAATTGAAGTATACTCAGTATAATGTTAATTGATATAGAAAATGTCAACCCAAGTCACTCTTAATAGTTAGAGATGAGCAAATGATTCAAAGTAATTTGGGTTATGATGATATTGATCACTCAATTTTTTTTCATTTCAATTCATTTTATACTGTGTCCTTGGGAATGCAGTAAAATAATAATAATAAAAAGTAATTTAGAACATGCTAAATCATGTCTTTATTTTAGGTGTTCTGGATTTCTCTTGACCTTATTAGAAAGAAATATACTTCTCATAACCTTTTAATAGAGGTACTACTGTCAAATCTGCAAAAAATAGATAAATACTTTTGCACACTAATGTACACTCAATTTTTCTATATTTTCCTTTGATGAAAGTCATAACAATGTAATCTAAAAATCATAAAAAGAAAGGCATATATTATATAATATTTATTGTATCTTTAATCTAAATCATAGGCAATAAGATTTGCATGAATACTAACTAATATGTCCATTAGGTTTAACATTTGATATTGAGCCCTACATTCTATTCAAGTTACTAACAAAAAAAGAAGAAAAAGAAGAAACAAGAAAAAAAATGCCTGAAAACAAGGGACTTTTAGTCAAGTTTTAGGGCTAAAAACATTAAGATTAAAATACCATTAGTCATAGGTGAAGTTATAGCAATGGACCCATAGTTACCAGCAAGTACAGTAGCTGACCCATAGTTACCAGTATGTAAAATGAATGTTTGTTGTTGAAATTTTGGGGTTGTTTGTTACTGAAGGATAGAGGGTGTATTTCAGGGAGAAAACAAAGACAGTATCAAAACATGAAGATATGAGACCATTTAATATATGAAGACTTAACTGGGAATTAGGATAGGTACAAATAGAGAACAAAGGATATGTAGGATTATGAAGAATTCACCAGAAAGGGTAAGTAAGATTCAAAGTGCCTAAGTACTTTATAAAGTGTTTGAAGTAAGGGACGTTGTAGAAAAGCTTTGAAGTAAGTAAGTAAAATAACCTGATTTCCATGGTATAATGCTATGTAGAGAATTTTTCAGAAGGACGCCAGACTTGAGTACAGACAGAAAGCTATCACAACCATCAAGATAAGAGATAATGAACCTGCAATAGAAAAGTAACAGCCAAAATGGAGAAAAAGGGACAGATTTGAGAGAGTATGTGATTTAGAAATTGCATTACTTCTTTTTCATTTGAATTGAGTGAGTGAGAGAAAGGAGTCAAGGATGACTCCCAGATTTCTGTGGTAGGTAAATAGGTGAATACAATGCCATGTAATAAACTCTCCAGAGAAATGGAAAAGAAATACTGAGGGTGGGAGGAAAAAGATGATAAATTCAGATTGGTTTTTTATTATATATATATATCTCCACACTGAGATGCTAAGTTGAATATATGGTCTGAAATTCAGGAAAAGTAAATAAATATAGTTAGGAGTTATCAGTCCATTGATGATCACTGAAGTGCCAGAAGTGAATGCTATTTGCTAGAGAGAGTGTGTAGATGAGAAAAATAGAGGGCCAAGGACATGGTTCTTACAGCATTAGCATTTAGGAAAAGGGCAGAGGGAAACATTCTGTGTAGAAAAAAAAAGGGCCTGAACTTCAAGGTGGAAAGGAGAAAATTATAATATTGTTGTACCCAAGTAAAAATCAAAGTAGACAGTGTACTCAGCACCCCCAAATATTGTTGACATATTAAATATAGTAAGGACCCTTTAGGGCCATTGCTTTTTTTTATCAAAGAAGTTTCCTAAACTGATGCAGATTTAAAAAAACAAAATTAATGGATTGAGGACTAGGAAAAGAGGACTAGGGGAGAGGGATTTGACCAAATCTTTCAATAAATTTGGCTCCAAAGAGAAGTGTAATACTTGTTAGGCTAAAAGGAAATTGGGGAAGATGGCAGTGGAGTCTGGAGCTCTAAAAGTCAACTCATCCTCCAGGTCAGCTAGTAATCAGCCAGGCACTCTCTAACTCACCTGTTTAGGGGACTCCAGAGACCAGCAGAACACCATACACCATCAAGGGAAGAGCTGAATGAGGAGAATGACAATATGCATGAAGAATCATGAGTAGATCTATCCACGCTGCTGGAGCCCATTCCCCACTACCATGGTGGGTCACTTCGGAAGCCACTCACTGGCTGGAACCGGAAGCTCTATTTACCAAAACAGAGGAGTGGGGACACAGCCCGGATACTGACTGCAGTTACTGATTGAAAAATTCAGCTAGCTAGATTTCAATTCCTCGCACAGCTAAACTTTAAACCTGCCGAAATCAGAAAGAAAGAAAGAAAGAAGCAGGCAGCCTCCATTTTAACTATGCCCACAGCAGGAGTGCAATCAGGGCCCATTGAAAAACATAATGACTTCCACCCTAACTCCACCGCCCCCTTACCGGCCCCCACCCCGCCCCGCCCGTGGGGAAAGGGGAGGGCTGAACTTTGACCAGGTAATTGGGGAAATGCCCAGTACAGAAAGCCTCCCCAGCCACTGCTCTGACTCAGTCCCTGACAGGAGAGGTAGGTCGGCAGAGTTTGAACTGTTTTTAGGGGCAACAAAGTCAGATTCAGTCAGCTCAGATCAGAAGACAGCCTGCAACCTCTGTTCCAGCCCTACCCCAGGCAGGGGAGGGAGAGAGCTAAGGTTTGAAGTAAAGCATGGGCAGCTTAAACCATCCCAGCAAAGAAAGGCTTCTGTGGCCACTGCCCTGACCCCATCCCCAGAGGGAGAGGAAGGTGGGCAGAGTTTGATCTGCCTCTTGCAGAAACATGGACAGATTAAATCCACCCAGCTCAAAAAATAAAGGGCAGCCTCTGTTTCAACCCTGGCCCTGGCAGAGGAGGGTCTGGTGTGGATTTAGAGTCTCAGTGCCTTCTTGGGAGTTTTGAGAAAAGCTCATTGAAGGTGCTGTTTCCCCACTAGAAAAGTGGGAGCAAAGCCCAGCAAAGGTTGTGATGACCGATTAGAGAAAACAGATCATAAAGGCTGGGATCTGTACAACAGTTTCATGCATGCACAGCTAGCAGCCTCAGTCCTAACCACACCCTAGACAAGGGCTAAGCTGCTGAGAATGAAAGGCACAGCACCACCATAGGGCTTAAGAACAGATTGCCACCTGCTGGGTCCTTCAGGAAAGCACAGATTCAGGGAGCCAAGGAGAAGGTTTGGTGGCCTTTAGGGTCTATTCCCCTGGGTACATTGGAAATGATTAACATCAGCCTTTTGGATCTTAGGGCCTATTTTGGTAGGAAAAATGGATCTGGTAAAGCTGTCTCCAGGAGGAACCTGCTACAAGATTAGCCATCCAAGGAATAGCAGCTAGAGAAAATGAAAAGATTATTAAAAATACTTAGAGGTAAATAAAAAATAATCAGAAGAGATTAATATTCTGGGATAAGGAACAGGGGAAGGGAAGATTTCTCCTAGGGATGAAATTAATGCACAAATAGTGCAATCTCAAAAAATGTGCAATATACTCAGGGCAAGAATCAGATGAATAGGGGCTATGAAAAGCTGATTAGTTAACCACAAACTATTATAAAGGTCTAAAATAAGTTGAACCGAGAGTCAAAGAAGAGCATTAACATGAAACCATTAACAAAAAAGGCCTACACTAAAGAGAAAAACTGAGTCTCAAATAAACACATAAAAAAAAATCAGATGCCAAGACACCAGCAAAAAATTACAAGCCATGCTAAGAAACAGTAATATATGGCCCAAAGGAACAAATTAAACCTCCAGGTGAGGTACAGAATTGAGACAACTAATTATAGATGTTCAAACAAACCTCCTTAATAGATTCAATGAGATGGCTAAAGACATTAAGGATAATAAGAAGACACTGGGTGAGCACAAAGAAAAATTTGAAAGTGTGCAGAACTTAAATGGAATTAAAAATACACTGGAGAAAAGAAAAAAAAAAAGAGAAAAAAAAAATACACTGGAGGCATCCAATAGCAGACCTGAAGATACAGAAGAAAGAATTAATGACCTGGAAGACAGGAATTCTACAATTGAACAGAAAAAAAGATGTGATCCTATACCTAGAAAAACTGAAAAATCCATAACAAAGCTACTAGAGCTTATAAACAAGTTTAGCAAAGTGACAGGATGTAAGATTAATACACAACTATCATTAACATTTCTTTATCTGAGGAGGAAGTCAGGAAAAAAATCCCTTTATAATAGCAACTAAATCAAATATTTAGGAATTAACTTAACCAAGGACATAAAGGACCTGTATTCAGAAACCTATATAACATTTCTAAAAGAAATCAAAAAAGACCTTAAATAAATGGAAGAGCATTCTGTGTTCATGAATTGGAAAACTAAACATCGCTAAGATGGCAGTTCTACCCAAATTAATTTACAGATTCAACACAATACCAATAAAACATCCAACAACCTTTTTTTTTTTTTTTTTCCAGAAATGAAAAAGTCAACTATCAAATTTATTTGGAAGGGTAAGGGACCATGAATGGCCAAAAATGTCTTAAAAAGAACAGAGTTAGAAGATACTCACTTGCTGAATTTAAAGCATATTTACTTACCTACAAGGGTAAAAATAGCATGTTACTGGCATAAAGGTAGACATATTGGTTAATGGAATTGTATTGAGAGTTCAGTAATAGACCCTCACATCTATGATTAAAGGGATTTTTGACAAGGCTGAGTCAGAACAGTCTGTTCAACAAATGGTGCTCGGAAAAGTGAATACCTATAGGCAAAAGAAAGAAAGAGGACTCCTATCTTATACCTTATCACAGATTAACTCAAAATGGATCAAATACCTAAATATAAAAGCTAGAATCATAAAACTCCTAGAAAAATTGTAGGGAAACATTATCAAGATCTGGTAGTAGGTGGTGGTTTCTTAAACCTTACACCCAAAGCATGAACACCAAAGATAAAATAGATAAAGGGGACCCCTCAAATTTAAACACATTGTGTACTTCAAATGACTTTGTCAAGAAGGTGAAAAGACAGCGTATTCAATGTGAGAAAAATATTTGGAAACCACATATCAAATAAGGATTTGATTTCTGTGTTATATAGAGATCATACAAATCAACTATAAAACGACAAACAACCCAATTAAAAAATGGGCAAAAGACCTGGGTAGACACTTTTCCCAAGAGGAAAAACTAATGACAAAAAGCACATTAAAAGATACTCAAAATCATTAGATATTAGGGAATTGCAGGTCAAAACTACAATGAGATAGTAATTCACACCTTATAAAATGGCCATTATTAAAAAAAAATACACACACACACACAAAACTGAAAACTACAAGTGCTGGAGAGGATGTGGAGAAATAGGAACACTCTTCCTCTGTTGGTGGGAATGTAAAATGGTGTAGCCATTGTAGAGGACAGTTTGGCAGTTTCTCAGGAAGCTAAATATAGAACTGTCATATGATTCAGTAATCCTGCTATGAAGAATATATTCAGAAGAATTGAAAGCAGGGACATGAACTGACATTTTCACACTGATGTTCATAGTGGCACTATTCACAATTAATAAAAGATGGAAACCACCCAAGTGTTCATCAACTGAGGAATGTCTAAACAAAATGTGGTATATATGTACAATGGAATACTATTCAGCTGTAGGAAGAAATGAAATCACAATGCATATGGTATCGTGGATGAATTCTGAAGACATTATGTTGAGTGAAATAAGCCAGACAGAAAAGGACAAATATTGTTTGGTCTCACTAATATAAACTAAATATACTGAGTAAACTCATGGCGTTAAATGCTAGAGTATAGGTTACTAAGAGAGAGAATGAGGATTGAGAAGGAAGAGCTGATGCTTAATATATGTAGAATTTTTTAAGATGTTGATTTTAAGTGTGTGGAAATGAATAGAGGTGATGGTAACATTATTAATGAGTTTAATACTGCTGATGTATAAAGATGATGGTGGCTAAAGGTGGTATACTAGGAATGTAAATGTCAATTGAAAGAAAGCTAGAGGATAATATAGGGCAGGGGCTCTTAACCAGGGATCTGTGAGCTTGAATTGAAATTCAAAAAAACATTATTCTCTTGGGGACATATTGGTACAGATTTGAAATATTTATTAAATAATACACAGTATACTGTGGATTTAGTAAGGGGTCTGTGGTTTTCACCTGACTGGCAAAGGGGTCCATGGAACAAAGAGGTTAAGAGCCCCTGTTCTAGGAACTGTATAACATACTGAACTTGGTGGTGGATGAGGATTGTGGTTAATACTACAAATACAAGAATGTTCTTCTTTGACCTAGGACAAATGTTTGTCACCATTACAAAGTTTTAAGACTATGATGATATATGGGAAAATACAACTAATATGATTTACAGTCCATAGTTAATAGTAATATTGTAATATTTTTGCAGTAAAGCTGAAGAAGGTACTATATCAATATGAAGATTCAACAATAGGGCAGTATAAGGGAATATGGGATTTTCCTCTTGGAGCTATGAAAATGTTCTAAAATTGATTGAGGTGATGAAAGCACAACTCTGTGGTGAAACTGAGAGCCACTGAGTGAGTGCACCATTTGGATGGATTGTACAAGGCATGGGGCTGTATAACAAAGTGAACCCTGTGGTGGATTATGTACTGTGGTTAACAGTACAAATATGTGAACATTTTCACATGAACTATACCAAATACACAATACTAATACATGATATTAATAATAAAGTGATTTGTGGGAAAAGTATACTAAATGTAAACTATTGTCTATAGTTAGCAGTAATATTTCTACAATATTCTTTCATCATTTGTAACAAATGTTCCACAGCAATGCAAGGTATTGGTGGTGGGGTGATGTATGGGAATGCTGTATGTTATGCATGATTGTTTTGTAAACTCACAACTTCTCTAATTAAAAAAAAGGGTGAAGATTGGGGGTGAAGAACTGTACTGTTTTACTGCTGTTTTTCTTGTAATGATTTGTTGCTAGTGGGAAGGAGCAAAAAGAGAGCATAACTGAAGTTACCGGCAACATTTACTTAGATAGAAGGTAGGGGCAGGAATGTGGAAAAGTGCTTCCCTGGGAAAATACAGGTCAGCTCATAGGTGTGATGACAGACTGATGTGAAGTAGCAGTGGTCATTAGCTGAGCATGAGGGGTATGTGAGGAAATTAGAAGATGAAGAAAAAAAACCATTTTACTGACTTTGTGGAAAATAAGAAAATATCTCTCTAGGGGAGTAAAGAAAGATGACTGGGCAGAGTCAAAGCAGTTGGAATTACACAATAAATTTATGATAGAGCTTATCATTGCAAGTTTTATAACATATAAAACAATATTACAAAGGCTACTATCAGGTAAGAAGAAGTCAGACATATGGGTTTATCTAGAATCAGTGTGCTGTCAAAGGAGAGACAAAAGGAAAATAGTAAATGGTTTTGAAGATATTGGCAAAAGAATGATTTGGCTAAAGGAATGAAGATAGGAGGATTTTGAAAGTGAGAGAGAAATTAGAGCAACTGAAGGAATATTGGGTCTTCAACTCTAGGAACAGCTGCCACTGGAGTAATTGAATAAGAGAGCTGGGAAGATAGAAAGTTGATCTTTCTCAAGTCTGAAAATCCTGATTTTATTTTCTTTGATCAATTTCCTATTTCTGAAACATTTTGTGTCTCCTTAAATCTCTTTATTCTGTTTAGCTATATATTTTTTTCTTACTAGACAAGTGTGTTCTATCCATAGTTTTGTTGTGTGTATTTTCTTTTCTCCCCTCTAACTAGTCAGTCTTGCTCTTTGAAGTTTCACTTGCTTCCTTAATTGTCTTAGCTTCAGGTCTCCTTTTGTACAAGTATAGCTATGTCTTTAGGCAGCTTGGTACAATGCTCTCTTTCAGCCATTATCTCTTCTTTCATCTAATTAGAGTAGGGGATATTCTGCATTTTTGCCTATTGCTAAAGTTTACCTAAATTTCTACCGGGTTATTTATTCTCTTGTAGTGCTATGGTACTTTTTAATTGGACATGAATTTTTATTTTTTTATATGCTCAACTATATTTTAATGATAGTATGGTTGTTGATGTTGGTTGTGGTATATTCTTTCTTTGTTTATTTTTGGTCTGTGATTCGGTAGCCATTGGTGTTGCGTTGACAATGGAGAGAAATTAATTCTTAAATCCAGTTAATGGAAAGAACTCATATTGTCAAGAAACTATATTGTTACAACAGTTCACTGAAAATCTGCCTTGTGTGTCATCCCAGAACAACTGTGGAACGTGGGAGGGACCAGGGAGCAGTTGGTTGTTACAAGCCATGCCTCTGCTATCCTAAGTCTTAGTCAGTTTCATGAAGAAGATCGGCTTTGTTGACAGGACAATAAGTTTCCTCCTGGCAGGATTTGCAAGCCCAGATTTAGTTACTCAAAGTCAAGTCCCCTTATAATTCTAAGGAATAAACAGCGCTTGTTAATGGATTCACATGCAAATGTTATGTCTGAAGGTGAGAGAAATCACAGAAAAGAAAGTCTCCAGGCAATGTAGGATTTTTAAACCTACAGCTTTCTCAGATTGGTCAACTGGTAAGAAAAAAAAAACTCTTCTAGCACCAGGTGGTCAGCTATCTGGGCAGAGTAAGAGAGAAGTGAGAGCCAAATTTATGCAAACATTTCAGTTGTGAATGTTTGTCATCAGCAACCTCTCCCATTTTGCATCTTCTCACCTCTTCCCCCAGGGTCTTAAATGGAGGCTTTCCACCTGCTACCCATGGTCCTCACTCTAGAAGACTCTTTGACAGTCCAAACCCCTGTCCCATAACTCTCACTTAGCCTGGCTCCTTCCTATCTTCCGGGTCTTAGTCTTCTGAGAGGAATCTATTTAAAATAACCCACTCCTCCCCTATTATTTTTCTTAATTTTTGGTAAATTTATGCATTTGTTCAAACATAACCACAATCCAATTTTAAAACATTTCCATCATTCCTAAAAGGTCCCTGGTGATTATTTGCAGTTAATCCACACTCCCATCTTCAGCCCTAGGAGACCACTAATCAGATTTTTTTTTTTTCAGTAAATTTGCCTTTTGGGGACAATTCATATAATTGGAAATATACAATATATAGTCTTTTGCATCTGCTTTTTTTTAACTTACCATAATGACTTTGAGGTTAATCTGTGTTTCAGCATGTATCACTAGTTTGATACTTTTTATTGCTAAATAATATCCATTATGTGGATATACTACATTTTGTTCATCCAATCATCATTTGATGGGTATTTGAATTTTTTCTAGTTTTTGGATATTGTGAAGAATGCAGCTATGAACTTGCCTTATGTGGACATGTGTTGATTACTCTTAGATAAATTACAAGTAGTAAAATTGTTGTTTTGAAAGTAAGTTTATGTTAAACTTTTTAAGAAATTGCCAAATTGTTTTCCAAAATGTCTACACCATTTTACAGTAATACTCTATATGATGGTTCAAGCTTCTTTAGTGGATATATAGTGTTATTTCATTGGAATTTTAATTTGCATTTCCCTAATGAATAATGTTGAACCTCTTTTAATGTGATTATTAGCTATTCATATGTCTTCTTTGGTGAAATATCTATTTAACTCTTTGCTCACTTTTAAATTGGACTTTTATTTTCTCAGGATTATGTTGCAAGAGTTCTTTGTGCATTTCGGATAAAAGTACATTATCAGATATATGATTTGCAACTATTTTTGCCCAATGTGGATTGTCCTTTCATTTCCTTAATAATGTTCCTTGAACCAAATACTTTTAAAAAAATTTTGATGAATCCAATTTATCAATATTTTGCTTTTATGAAATTTCTATTTGATGTCACATGTAAGAAAGGTTTGACAAACCAAAGGTCAAAAGCCACAACATTAATTTTACTATCATTTCTTCTAAAAGTTCTATACTTTCATCTTTTACATTTAGGCCTGTGGTCTATTATTTATGCCTGGTGTGAGATGAGTCTGAATTTATTATTTTTTTAGTGTGGTTATTTAATTTCCCAAGTACAATTAAGTGAAAAGACTATTCTTTCCTTATTGGATTGTTTTGGCACATTTATTGAAAATCTATTGGTCATAAATACAAGAGTTTGTTTCTGGACTCTTAATTCTATTCCTTTGATCTTTACTTCTATCCTTATATCAGTACCACACATTGTCTTGGTTCTGAGGCTGTCTAGTAAGTTTTAAAATCAGGAAACATAAGTCCTCCAAATTTGTTCAAGATTGTTTTTACTTTTCAAGATCCTTTGCATTTCTATATAAATGTTAGAATCAGCTTGGTCGTTCCTACAAAAAAATTTTTTTTAAAGTCTGCTGGATATTTGCAGGGACGGCGTTAATTTGTAGATCAATTTTAAAACTGCCATCTTGACAATACTATGTCTTCTAATCCAAGAACATGGAATGTGTCACCATTTACTAAGATGTCCTTTAATTTCTTTCAGCAAGGTTTTGTATTTCTGATTATAAGAGTTGAAATATTTTTGTTACATGTATGCCTGAGTTTTATTTTTTCTTTGTGAAACTAAAGTGAATGTAATTGCTTCCTTAATTTTGTTTGTTTCTTTTTTGCAAGTGTTTAGAAATATAATGAAATATTTGTACTGATTTTTTTTTTTTGGCGGAAAAAATGCAAATTTATTGGCCTGTGGATTTGAAGCTAAGAGAAGTCAAAAATCAAGGCACAAATAAGGCAACGCTTTCTTTTATAAGAGTGTGGCATTGTGGGTTGGCTGCAAGTGATCCTAAAATTCTTAGCTTTTCTGTTACATGGCAATGTATATGGCAATGTCATATCCTTTACCTTTTCCACTGCTTTTCAGCTTCACCTCCTCCAGGAAAATTTCTCTTCATAAAGCTGTCAGTAATAGGAGTAAGACCCAATTTCAGTTGGGTCACAACTTGGCTAAAAATAACATTTTCAATAGTTCCTATTTACAGTGGTTTTACACTCACAAGAATGGATTTAAATTAAGAACATGTTGATTTGTGGTGGTAGTAAATAATCTAACCTACCAACTCCTCCATGTATACTTTTTAAGAACAAGGATATTCCCTTATGTAAACACATTGAGAACAATTATCAAGTTGAAAAACTTAACATTGATATAATGTATGCAGTTTATACTTCAGTTGTTTCAATTTTCCAAATAATGTTATTTGGGCATTATTTTAGGTCCATTCTGGGATCTTTAATTTTCATTGTCCGATCTCTTTTTTTTTTAATTGTGGCAATATATACAATGTAAAATTTACCATCTCAACCATTCCCAAGTATACAATTCTGTGGCATTAATCACATTCACAATGTTGTGCTACAACCAACACCATACATTACTGAAAATTTTTTTATCACCCCAGAGACCACGCAGCAATTATGCATCAACTCCCCATTTACCGCTCCTGCCCTAACCAGGAACATATACTCTAATTTCTGACTCTATAAAATTGCATAATTCTAGTTATTTCATATAAGTGGAATCATACACTATTTGTCCTTTTTTTCCCTCAATTTTTAAAAAAATATTTTAAAAGATGCTTAGATTACATAAATGTTACACAAAAATTACAGGGATTCCCATGTTCCCCACCTCCCACACTTTCCATAACACCTCACATAAACATCTTTCATTAGTGTGGCACATCACCTGCAATGGATATACACATCCCGGGGCTTTGCCACTAAGCATGGACCATAGTTCACACTGAAGACGACACTCTCTCCCACACAGTTCTGCATGTTATCTGCTGATGTAAAATGACCTGTATCTGTCATTGTAATGTCACTCAGGATAATTTCCAAGTCCTGAAAAAGCCCCTGTTTTACAACTGCCTTTCCCTTCCCTGCCCCGAAAGCGTCCAGTGGCCACTGGCTCGACCTCACTGCTGTAAATTCTTCCATTGCTTAAAACACAATATATCTACAACAGACCACGTGCAGGGAGGACTTAATTGAGTCCAACTCTGTCACTCTCAGGATTCCAAAGTAAGGCCCACTGATAAGGCTCATACCCGGGAGTTAATGTCCCACGCTGGGAGGAAGATAATGCATTCATATGCTGAGTTTGGCTTAGAGAGAGGCCTCATTCGAGCAACAACGAGGCTCTCAGGTGACAACCCTTAGGCACCCCATAACTGTAGGCTAAGTTTCAATTACAAGAGCAAAGACTTGTAAGGCTAGTCATGAATAGCAGGAACCCATTAGTGGACCATCCTCCTTTGCCAGACACTGCCCCTGCACTCGGGGGACTGTTGCTGCTCCCTTGGAGAATGTGGCAGAACTCTCCAGGATGGGAATTCAGTATTACCTCATTTATTGAGTGATTGTCCACCCACTGTGACCATGCCCCACCCCTTGATCATTTGAACGATTTTATATATCTTTCATGTATATTCAGGTGAAATAACTCCCGTGAAACCCCTGTCCCAGACACTCTATCCTCTGCTGCCCCTGTTGTAACCTTTCTGTGAAACCTTCCCTGAAGATGAAACCCATAAAATAGGCAAATACAATTAATAGGAAAATGAAATAATAATGATAAGCTTAAATGTAAGAGATAAAATACATGGAAACTCAGAAAAAAAAACTAAAACTAAAATAAAATTAAAGGATTGGGGCATTCAAAAAATGGGAAAAAACAAACAAATTAAAGAAAAATTATGGCTATTATTTTTTTCCTTTTATCACTGCATTCTCGGGTGTCCAGTTTGTACTGTGGCATCTTCCCCTTCTCACTCCCCAGTGTCTCCCAAATTTTCATTTAATTTTCAAGGAAGTTTTAGGTCACAGCAAAGTCACCCACAGAATAATAGAGACTCTCATATACCCAACCTCCTCCCCCTTTCCTCACCCCATGTTAAAACCTTTTTTATGTGGATGGTAGCATTGTTATAACTGTTATACAGATAGTGAAACATAGCTACTAAACATTGTCAATGGTTTCCAGTATAGTTTACAATTTAGACAGTACAGTTTAATAATTTTTGATGATATTTACCATGTCCTGTGTCCATTACTGTAAGGTAATGAAAAACATTTCCCCTGACCACTAAATACTCCCTGTTTGATCTTTTCTGTTCCTTCCTCTCCATCCCCCTGGGGCACATGACACCCCCCTGTCTCGAATCATTGGATGACAAGATTCATAGTTACATGCAACAAGAGGTCTTGACACGCTGATTATCCTCCCCTATTAGGATCCACCCTTGCTTCTAAGAGACAATCACCTGTCTGGTTCTGGGTGACTCGGTCCTCCCAAAGATGGGGGTCCATCTCCTTCCCACTCACCGTGTGGGTCTCCACTCCCTGACACAACACATTATGACAGGATGAACACACACACACTCCCCAGAAGCCTACTCCAGATGCACCCCATCCTGAATGCCCCCCCAACCTACACCCTAAACCAGTGACACTACCTTGTCATATTGCCATAAGAGCATTCCCACTCCTGCACTTTCAACCTCATACCCATAAATCCCATGTTCACATAGTCCCTCTCCCATCTCTCCCCACCCCCAGTATCCTGGGTATTCTACCCCTCCTTTCCTAACCTACCCACCTGTCAATCCTGCACCACCAAACCCAATAATATCACTACCCACTGTCCTATCCTTCAATATGTAACTATACTCTATCACTTTACATAGATTATGTCTGTACGGGTGATGGCTCACAACCTTCTCTTCTCTTTCTCTCCCTTGTTAACCTATCTTTCAGACAATAGTTCTCAGAGACGGCTCACTTTCTTCAATTCAAATCAGTGAGGTCATATACTGTTCATCCTTCAATGCCTGGCTTGCTTCACTCAACATAAGGTCTTCAAGATTCATCCATGTTATTCCATGTGTTAGCACTTTATTCCTTCTTACAGCTGAGTAATATTCCATTGTATGTATGTACCACATTTTGTTTATCCATTCATCTGTTTTTGGGCACCAGGGCTGATTCCAACTTTTGGCAATTGTGAACAATGTCGCTATGAACATTGGTGTGCATAAATCTGTTCGTGTATTTGCTTTCAATTCTTCTGAGTATATACCCAGCAGTGGAATCGCTGGATCATACGGAAGATCTCTTGTTAGTTTTCTGAGGAACCGCCAAACTGTCCTCCACAGTGGCTGGACCATTCCACAATCCCACCAGCAGTGGATGAGGGTTCCTATTCCTCCACATCCTCTCCAACACTTGTAGCCTGCTGTTTTTTTAATAGCTGCCATTCTGATGGGTGTAAGATGGTATCTCATTGTAGTTTAGATTTGCATTTCCCTAATAGTTAGCAATGTTGAGCATTTTTTTCATGTGCTTTTTAGCCATTTGTATTTCTTCCTTGGAGAAGTGTCTTTTCAGGTCACTTGCCTATTTTTTTAAATGGGTTGTTTGTCTTTTCATTTTCGAGGAGTAGGATTTCTTTATATAGGCAGGATATTAGGCTCTTATCAGATATATGGTTGCCAAATATTTTCTTCCATTGGGTAGGTTGCCTTTTTATTTTCTTAATAACATCCTTTGATGTTCAGAAGTTTTTAATTTTGAGGAGATCCCATTTATTTTTTCTTTTGCTGCTCGTGCTTTGGGTGTGAATTTCATGAAACCATTTCCTATTACAAGGTCCTGTAGATGCTTCCTTACATTATCTTCCAAGGTCTTTATGGTTTTGGCTCTTATATTTAGATCTTTAATCCATTTTGAGTTGATTTTTGTATAAGGTGTGAGATGGTATTCCTCTCCCATTCTTTTGGATATGGATATCCAGTTCTCCAAGCACCACTTGTTGAAGAAGCCATTCTCTCACAAATTAGTGGGCTTGGTGGTCTTGTCAAATATCAGATGACTGTGTATGTGAGGATCTATATCAGAACTCTCAATTCGGTTCCATTGGTCAGTAGGTCTATCCTTGTGCCAATACCATGCAGTTTTGACCACTGTAGCTTTGTAGTATGCTTTAAAGTCAGGTAATGTGATACCTCTAATTACATTTTTCTTTTTCATTATGTCTTTGGCAATTTGGGGCCTCTTACCTTTCCAAATATATTTTGTATTTAGTTTTTCCAGTTCCTTAAAAAATACAGTGTTGATTTTTATTGGGATTGCATTAAATCTGTAGATTAGTTTGGGTAGGATAGACATCTTGATGATGTTTAGTCTTCCTATCCATGAACAGGGAATATTCTTCCATTTATTTAAGTCTTCTTTGATTTCCTTTAACAGTGTTGTGTAGTTTTCT
>JAQZBX010006116.1:0-54175 GCA_029593785.1 Cabassous unicinctus | reverse complement strand
TAATTTAGTTAGCTCTTTACCAAAGAAGCAGTAGAAGCTCTTTCAGCACATATTTGTCCCTTGGTCTTGTTTGCATTCTTTGTTTGAGTGATCCAAGTTTTTCAAGTTCTTTTTTCTGCATCCCATGCTGTTGATACTTCTTGGTTGTTTGCATTGGGATGTTTCTTTGTTACATCAAAGTCTCTACATCAATCTGTATTAAAAAAAAAAAAATTACTAAAAATTGATGCTTTGGATTTAGTTTTTTTATAGATGATACGAATTAAGATTTGTTCCCACCTATATACTCTGAAAATATCTTCCTGCTAATTTTGTACTGCTCAGTTTGCGCAGATTGTGAGCACTGTCGTCTTTAAACTAAGTGTGTTGTTAGATCAGGTAACATTGTTCCGTGTATTCTGTATTGATAGAATGGCTCTGTTCCTTCATATAGGAAGAACAACTATCTGATTATGGTCAGAGAAGAAATATTAACACCACTGGGCAAAAGTTGATTGCCATGCCCTTCACATATAATAATTGTTCAATCTCATTCCAGCAGCTAAGGGCTATTACACTTTATCTTTTGCGTATTCACCATTGAGTGGGTCTGAGCAGAAATCTTGTTTCTACCATGGAAGAAACCTTGACCTCTGTGGATAATAACTGTTCCCTCTCATTGCATTATCTCAGGTTATTATATTTTAACTTTCACATAGGAATTATTGGGTGAGTCATGCTAGGTTCTGTACGGGGGATAAAAATATTTATTGCCCTGCAAGCTAAAGCTAGGCAGATCTTGGCCTGGGGACGGTTGTGAAGCTCATCATATTTTGATTCCTTGGTTGCACAGAAAATTAGAATAATGATCCTTAGACATGTAGTTTCTCATATAATAAGAAAAGCTATCTAAGAATAGGATTTTTTTTCTGCTGGACTTTTCAGTGTTTAACATGCTAATTGTCATTGTTGGTCACCATTATAAGTATGTAATAGTGTTTCCTCAACTTCTTTGACCATGGAGCTCTTTCCCCTCAGGAATCCAATTTGGAAAATGCTGTACCAGCCCAATGGCATATTAGAACTATGAGGCATCTGAGATGCTTTCCTGATCTTACATGGCTCCTCAGCCACCTATTTGTCATCATTTTTCTTGAATGCATCTTGAATGCATCTACTCTTCTCTGTCCCAGTCACTACTTTAATCTGTCATTCTCCTGCCACTACCAAAAACGTCTTATAAGTTGTAGAATTTAAGTATTAACTTCTAATCTATCCTCTATACTATAGAGTTATCTTTCTCAGATAGAAATTTGTGCCATCTCCTGTGTAAAATTCTGCGTCACTGTGGGAGCTCCAGAGATTCAGGCTCTTTAGCAGTGTGTACAAGATCCTTCATAATCTGCTCTCTGCGTGTCTTTCTGTCTTATTGCCATCCACTTTTCCACCCCATGCTATACCCATAAAGAACCTCTTACCTCGCCTAAGCCTTCTGTTTTCTTTCTTCTTCCATGCAGTAGACTCTGGAGCCTGGTGTTCTCCCTGCTTGGAATATTCTCTCTGCCGTTGGAGCTGGCCAGGAAACTACAATTCCCGTGCTGCTTAAGGGTGGCTTCTGTGGCATTTTAGTATTCCTTTTCCTCTCTCTCCCTTGCTCTTTCTTTTCTGCCCTCCTCTCTGCCCTCCCATTCTTCCCTTTATTATCATATCCCCTTACATTCTTCACGCTCACACACTCTGCTGGGGGATAGACTTTCGTCCCTCTCCCTGCACGTAATAGGTGCTTTTCAGATTCTCAGGGAGTGAGTGAAGGAAGCTCCTCCGCATCAGGGGCATTTGAGGCACCCTGTGAGGAATACAGGAATGAATAAGACAGGAGCGTGGTCCTCAAGGAGCTTGCAGTCTTGTGAGCAGGCACCATTTATAGCACTGCTGGTAGATAATTGCGCTTAACATTTAAGGGTGACAGAGTCTGACATGGAAAAAAAATCACGGAGGGTATTTTATTTAAGCTTAATTTTGAAAAGTGATCGGGATTTCAATAGACAGAAAAGAGGAAGGAAGTGCAGCGGTAGGGGTTGGAAACAGTGAATGTCCAAAAGGTAACACTGTGTCGAGACTGTACGTGGTGCAGCTGTTAATTAGATGCAGGCACGTAACGATGCACGCACCGGCAAAAAGGGAACTTTTATTATTGTCTCTAACTGCTCTCGTGGGTTGTCAGGGAAGCAGGGAGTTTCGGGAACATAGAAGCTTGAATGCCTGCTTCTCTCTTCTTTCCAAATGGAGGCAGCTGCTGGCACCCTTGAGAGTGAAGCCTCTCTATCTGTGGGAATCTTGACAGGAGGAAGTCAGGCAGGACTTCCCCTTCTGTCAAGCAGGCCTGGAGGGGAGGGTACCAGGGAAGGGTGCTATTATGGTATGCACATGGGCATGGGTAGTAGTATGGTAGACTGGAAATTGCTAATATAAATGTGAAATAAGGATGTTTGAAATAGTTATATTGCAGGGGAAATTCTGAAATAGATTCTAGAACTAAAAGAATCAAACTATCACAGCACAAGTAGGAGGAAAGAGCCATGAAAAGAGCCCCAAGGTTTCATGATGAGGTCAGGCATGGGGAAGAAATATTCTGAAGTTCTCATTTTATTTGAACGATATAGAACATTTTTTGGTGGTGGTGGGAGAATATCATGCTTTCATATAAAATTGCATGAATGTGTTTAAGAGTGCTGGCAAAGTGCCTCCCGGCCCAGTGTTGCTCCCCTTTGTCTTGATTGTGTGAGTTTGTACCAGAAGTCACAGCTCCCACCGGGTGTGGAAGGGCAATCCATTTGCCTAATGCCTAATGCTGATGATGTAAAGTGAGATGTCCTTGGAGGAAAGATGCAGAAGTCCCTGTAGAGTCTACAGCTGAGGTCTTGCCTCTATGGATGCTCAGCTGTCTGTGCAGCTGAGTGTGTGTGATCTTAAGTAGGTCTCTCAACTTCGAGTCCTTTCCCCCCATGTAAAATGACAAGCTTTTTACCACTGGCTCCCTCCAGGCTTAAGTTTCACAGTCTTCTCCGTTTGATAGAAAGGAAGAAAAATACCCTGGGACAATCCTGAAGAATTGTTTTATGCATTTTAACTGTGCTGAGATGGTTGATTAAAATGAGCATGTACTTGTGACTTAGTTACATGTGGTTTGTTCACTCAAATTTTCTTACACTGCAAATACACTTAATTAAATTTAATCTAATAGATGGAGAAAATGTGTGTGCTTGTCTACGATAGAAAAGTGAGAAAAATGTATTGCAAAGACTGGTCTCAGTCTTGGGTGAAGTCCCTTCCTTTGGTGGAGGCAGCTGAATTTTACTTTGGGGCTCCACCACTGGGTAGGGGCTACAGTCCTTTAAGTAGGGTGCTGTGTTTCTTAATGAGCCCAACAAATCTCCTGTCTGTATGTCTGTCTGTGATTCCATTCAAAAATTCAAAAATATTCATAAAGCACCAACCATATGCTAGGTGCTGTTCATGACTCTGGGATAAAGTTCTAGGTGCTGTCAAATGTAGAGAAAAAACCAAGTCCCATCCTGGATCACACATACCAGTGGGGGAACAAGACCATTGTGGATTGGCTGCCCCAGCATGTAGCACACAAGTGCAATGCTGAGCTGGGTGGTGGATGTGGTGGTGGTCTTGGAACACTGAGAGCTCCCATGGTAGCTAATAAATCAAAGGAAGACTCAAACCACTTCAGAAAAAGTTTAGTGTTTTTCTTCTTTGACTGTTTTGATATTGAAAATTAGCCATGCATTGTTGGCTCCATGGCTAGAGTAGTCACTGGCATTGTTCACCTGTGTTTCTAGTTCTCTTCCTTCCTGGAATGTGGTAGGACTGTGCTTCCCCATTGTGGGTATGGCCATGTGACTTGGGCTTTGGGTCAATGAAATGTGAATGTGTGTGACACGTACCTCTTGTGAGTAGGAGCCTTGGAGAAGGAGGGTGTGAGTCTCTATCCCTTTCATTCTTCCCTGGCCTACCTCAGTGTTCCAATGGTGGAGGCTTTCCCAGCCTTGGTCCCTGAGTGAGGGCAACGTGGAGCAAAGCCCCCCAGCACAAGCTGAGATGGGCACTGTATTAGTCAGCCAAAGGGGTGCTCATGCAAAATACCAGAAGTCGGTTGGTATTTATAAAGGGTATTTATTTGGGGCAGAAGCTTACAGTTACCAGGCCATAAAGCATAAGTTACTTCCCTCACCAAAGTCTGTTGGAGCAAGATGGCTGCCGGTCTCTGCGAGGGTTCAGCCTTTCTCTTAAGGCTTCGAGGTCCCAGTGTAGGCTGGTATAAGGCTCATCTCTCTCCCCACGGCTAGTTTCTTCCAGGGGAGAGAGACTCTGGTCTCTCCACAAGGTCAGCTGTAGACTATCAGGCGCTCTCTCTTCCAGGGGCCTCTGCCTTGTCTATGGAGCCATCTTTATTCCTTTGTGTTCTTCTCCTGTGTGTGTGCTTCCTGGGGCTCCAGCATCAAAACTCCAATTCTTTCCTCTCCCCTGTTGTTTTCTATTGACATGGCCAAATCAAAACCCTAATCATAATCAAGTAAAAGTGAAAACTCTGAATTTAATACAATCTAATATGTCCATAGGAACAGACCAGTTTACAGACATAATCCAGTATCTATTTTTGGAATTCATAAATAATACCAAACTGCTACAGACACTTAGAGTGAGCAAGAAATAAATGTCTGTGGTGTTAAGCCACTGAGATTTTAGAATTGTTACTGCAGTAAAATTAAGGCATTTTTACTCTTATGTGTAGAATTCTGAAACCATATTTGTTAGTGGAAATTTGATAATATTTCATCAACCAAAGTTAGTTTATCTTATAGCAGGTAAGAAAGTGGTTTCTGAAGTAAGAAATACCTGGGTTGAGCTAAAACTACCCCACAGTCATGAGGGATAACCATTAATGGTGATGTTAATTCATCAATACTTTAAGTAATCTTGTCTCTTTCAGTGGTCTATAAAAAATGTTAGGAATGATCATCTCATAATTTAGATTGTTATACTCTTTCAAGTCTGTTTATAGGAATCCAGGCTTTCAATTAATAACTTTTGTCTGTCAATGGCTACTGAAATTTAGAAAAACAAATGTGAGTTACCAGTGTTGTGAAAAGAAGCCAATCTCAACTCATATGCCAATTTTTGTGAATCTCAGAAGAATGTTCTATAAAATTAAGTTAAACATGATCCCTTTTATATGAATGGAAATGTTTGCAACCTTTCTTGGTCATTTTCCATTTGTATGGGGATAATAATTTTGGAAATAAGTTTTGTTTTGAGCTTCCTAGTACATGACCTCCCCCCTGTGCAGCCAGAGGATATAACAAGGCATAGAAAGTGTCCAGTTTTTGGCTTTCAAAAAGAGAGTATTTGATTCTTCAGTGGGACCATAGTCTTGAAAGTCCAGCTGTGTCGAGAGGAAAAGGTTTCCTGAATTCTAAAGATTCACATAACACATGATAAACCCAACCTTTTCAGATCAGAGGTTAATTATAAGCCAACATTTTAGAGGGAGAATATAACAGACATTTTCTTGAAGCTCTCACTACCAGAAAGAGGAGCAATTCCAAGAATGATCTTATAAAGGGCGATGTCCCTTGAAGGAGCCCATCTCTGGTGGCCTCGACCAAAGAAATGGTATGGGTGGCAGAGCTAAGGGCCACGTCCCCTATAGCAGACAGAGCCCCTCACTCTTCGCAGCTCCCGATCTAGAAGTACCCATTCAGGTCACTGTCTTAAGTCCTTCCTTTTGGTGTGAATATCATTTTTGCTGGTTTCTTTGGTTTTTAAAATCCACCATAGTATCTCATTTCCCTCCTTCCTTTCCCCTACACAATTATTCTAGCAGTTTTTCTCATCAAAGGACCATCCTTCCTGCATAATCAGGCCCTTCATAGTAATTTTTCATAGCAAATATTTAGGCCTGTGGTAGATTGACTTCCATACCCCAGCATAGACATGTTCTTAATCTTCATCCACACAAGTCGGACCTCATAGACGATATTTTCAGTTAAGGTGTGGCTTTTGTAAATGAGGGCAGGTCTTCAGCTGTATCACTGGCATTAAGAGAAGAAGCCAGAAGCTGTAGAAGGCAACTGGAGAAGCAGGGAGTCCACGGAAATCAGAAGCACAAACAAAAAGGCCACCTCCGTGTGACAGGAGGCAGAGGTGCTAGCCAGGGAACCCCAAGGCACCGGCAGCCAGCAGCAGAGCACTGCCACCCCAGGGAGAAAGCAAGCCTGGCTGATACCTCGATTTTTGGACTTCCTCCAGCCTCAGACTGTGCGGCAGTACCTTCCTGTTGTTTAGCTCAGCCGTTGTGTAGTATTTGTCATAGCACTCTGGCAAACTGAGACAACACCTGGGCTGCTGCTGCCCCTGGAATTGCTCATTTCCTTCCAATACAATTTTAGGAGTAATCAAGAAACCACATGTGTACCTGAGCAGACAATCTTTGTTGTGTGTGGGATTTTACCTTCTCCCCATTTTGTGATCACACTTTGCCACAACTTTTCCTTTATCCCTTTTATTTTCCTTTGTTCCTCATAGAAATCAGTTTGTGATGGGGCTCTTAGTATTTTCATTGTGGGCCAATTTATTAATCATGCATTCATTTAAAACTCCTGTGTGCAGTATGCTGTGATTTAAGATATGGGGGCAAAGAACGAATAAGGTTCTCCAGTAGCTTATTCTTCCACCGGGGAGATGAAAGTTAGAGACATGTTGACGTTTTTTAGAAAATCCACTATGGCAGCAGGCCTTAACCCAGAGTGTATAGTAGACTTATCTGATCCTTTATAAAAGTACAGGTGCCTGGGCCCTGCTTCAGACCAGTTAAATCAAATGTTGCGTGTGAGGCCTGGGCATCTGCATTTTTCATTGCTGCAGGTGATTCTAATCTGCAGCAAAGGTTGACAACCATTGTTCTATGTCTTCTGATGTAGTCAAGTTTTATATTTGTTAGTGGGTGAGCAGAACAGCCTGTATAGGTATAGGACAGTTACAGAGGGCTTTTACAATTGGTGAAGAAGTCCGTGTGTGGTGGTGTTTGGTGGTCAGGGAGCAGAGAGATGACCAGGGACTATTAGTTGGGACTGTGAGGCTGAGGTCAAGTTGTGGGGCCCTGAGGAAGAGGAGTTGAAGATGTTAAGAGGAAAGTTGACATTTCTGACCGCAGAATGTTCGATGAGTCTATTTTTTTTTTTAACTTTAAATATTTATCATGTGTTAATATGTGCCAAGCTGTGAGCAATTTGATGAAATAAATAATAGCAAAATTGAGTAATGTGAGTCCCCTGCCCTTTTTTTAAAAAGTTAGGTCAGGTAAATAAATGAATTTAGAAATGTATTGTTATAATTGAAAATATAATTGAAAATTGCTTACATAATACATAATGAACCTCTTTAAAGACTAGTCCTTTTATTTGAGGCTAAACTGGATGATATAAAGCTATCATTACAGGTTTCCTTCACTGGCAGCTTTGGAGAAGTCCCCTGACTGCTACGGTGTGTTTTACTTCCTGTTTTGGTTGAATTGGGTGTGACATTTTGCATAACATCATGACCTATCCCACAAAAGGATGCTGTGAATGCCATTGCTCTGACAACAGCTGGATTACTAACCAGGACGAAGGTCTCTGGGGAGTTTAATTTGTCAGTGCTGCCAATTTTGTGGCCTAGTTGAACTCTGTGGGCATCCAGTCATCCTGTGGCATTTCACCAAGAAGTCCGGGCATGTAAGAGACTTTGCCTAAGTGATGTTTTCCCTTTTTCCTAAAACTAGTAGACAAAACCTAATTTGGTCTCAGCCAGAGTTGTTTGCACCGTAATATTGAACGAAGCTTCTATTTTGATGATCTGATCCTATGATCAAGTTGAATGATCTAATGGAGCTGTGTCAATACACATTCTTTCATGTGTTCATACCAAAAACATGTGTTTTGACCACCTTCTTTATGCCAGGCACTGTTAATAGGCTCTGAGAAGTTGTAGCTATCTTCCTACAAAGACCCAGCCCTGGGAAAAAAGCTCACAGGACAAAGGAATTGGGAGTGAAAGTGTAAATGACAGAGAGCTAGAGGCCCTTCCTGTCCACCAAGTTGAATGCCCCATACGTGTGTGTTTCTGTAGGTTCAGAGCAAGCAGGGGTTCCTAACCTTTTTTGTTCCACAGACCCCATTGCCAGTCAGGGGAAAACCACGGACTCCTTACTAAATCCACACTACGCTGTGTATTATTTAATAAATATATCACACCCGCACCAACACATCCCTACAAGAATAGTGTTTTTTGTTTTTTTGAATTTCAATTCAATCTCACCGACCCCTTGTTAGGAACCCCTGGTTTAGAGAATAGTTTGAAGTGATACACAGTAAACTGTTAAACTGATTACCTCATGGGTAGAAGGAGAGGACTTTGACACTCTGTTTGCATGTGCCACACTTCCGTTGAAAACAGTGCTTTTGTCACTTGAAAAGAAAATCCACTACAGGTTTTGTTACTTTTAATGCTGTAACAATGAGAAAGAGATACTGATTTGTCTGGTAAGTTGATTTTTTTAAAAAACTTTTGAGTTGATGTGTGTATTTTTATTACCCACCATGATTTTAAATCATTAACTCTTTAAATGATGTGAGTTTTTCTTTGAAGAGCACCTCATAGATAACACTTGAGTCTGAGGGAAATGCACAAACCTTGCAAGGCATTTGGAGAGAGAAGTCATCCCACGGCTGCAAATCTGTAATGGATTGTAAACTGCCGCTCGCTCCTTTCATGCTTGCAGAACAGAGCCCAAATCAGTCAGTACAGGAAAGAAAACTGCCAACAGAGCCCCATATGCTGGCATAAAATCAGAACCCCTTATCTTCATGTGCTTTTAATATAGGGGTGGAGGGGTGTCAGGCAAAGGTAGTAGTAGAATGTTTCTGTTTACGACGAAGCATTTAATAGTCACCTCGAAATGCTTGAAGTTTGCTTAAACTTAAGTTTGCTTAAATGCTTGAAGTTTACATAATTCATACTTAATTCCTTATTTCATAACTCTTTATAAAGATCTTATCATAAAATGACTCTGGATTGGGCCAGAATTTGCTTAGACATAGTTCTAGCTCTAAACTTAATGTCAAAAGACACATTTAAAGAATTTATATGAGAGACCGTTTTTGTTTTTTTATCAAAAAAGACAATTTGCAATTTCAGGAATACTATATACAGACACAGAGGCATCTCTTTTCCCTGAGAAAGAGGCATCTTATATAGTAAATACAGTGAGGTTACACACACAAAAATAGCATTGGCTAAGCAAAAACCAAGCCTTCAAAGGGGATGGCATACTAGCTAACAAATCTTAAGTTATCCCCAACAAAAGTCCTGGTTTTGGGGAAATCAAGACCTAGATTTATTTTTAAGTGTTTTCCTTTTTTTTTTTTTTTTTTTTTAAAGATACTTAGATTACATAAATGTTACATAAAAAATAGGGGATTCCCATATGCTTCGCTCCCCACACCTCCCACATTTACCCACATTAACATCCTTCATTAGTGTGGTACATTCATTGCAATTGATGAACACATTTTGAAGCATTGCCAATAAGCATGGATTATAGTTTACATTGTAGTTTACACTCTCTACCACACAATTCTATAGGTTATGGCAGGATATATAATGGCCTGTATCCATCATTGCAGTGTCATTCAGGACAATTCCCAAGTCCCTAAAATGCCCTTGTATTACACCTGTTTTCCCTCTCCCTGACCTCAGAACCTCCAGTGGCCATTGCCTCCACATCAATGATATGAGTTCTTCGGCTGCTAGAATCACCATAAGTCTATAGTAGAATACCAGTAAGTCCACTATAGTCCATAGTTCATTCCCCAATCCTGAGGATTCTGGGATGGCGATGCCCACTCCACCTCTAATTGTGAGGGGGCTTCAGTCTCATACAGCCAATGGATGGGACTCTCTTGCTTGCAGTTGTAGGCTTTCTCGGTTCCTTGGTATGGTGGTTGTACATCATCACCTCCTTGTTAGTTGTCCTGGGGTGAGTCCAATAAACTGGTGAGTAGACATTGAAACTCCATTGAGGCTCAGGGCCCAGCTGGCACATGGACAGCTCAAAGATTCATGTCTCTTGGACATATACCTACCAACTCCAGCACTAACTGTAGGTTCAAATAGAAGGGACTGAAGAACCATATGTAGGGAAACAAACTGAGTCCAATTCTATCACACTGGGGAGCACAAACCCCAAAGTAGGGCCTGCTGGCAAGGCACCAAACTCATGAGATATCTGCCCTGACCATAGTGTCTGGGTGTCTCCAGGGCCCTCAGGAGCCCCACTATTTGGGTAGTGTCTCATTTGGCAGCTGATGAGATCCTGCTGAGACGTATGTGCATAAGTGTAACCTCTGGAGTGACCTCCCGACTCACTTTGAAGTCTTTTAGCCATATAAACTCATTTGTCTTTACCATTTCCCGCTTTTGGTCAAGGTCTTTTTCCAGTTGCATTGCTAGTTGGTGCTTGGTAGTAATCCCTCAGTGCCAGGGAGGCTCATCCCTGGGAGTCATGCCCCATGCTGGGGGGAAGTTATTACATTTATATGCTGAGTTCAGCTTGGAGGCCACATTTGAGCAACAAGGAGGCTCTCAGGAGGTAATGCTTAGGCACCCTGTAATATTAGACTGTTTCAATTTCAAGAGTAGAATTTTATAAGCACAGTCATCAATATCAAGGGCCCATCAGTGGACCATTCTTTCACTAGCTATTGCCTCCGTACTTGGGGGATTCTTGCTGTTCCAATAGATAATGTGGCAGAGCTCCCCAGGTTGGGGTATTCAATATTCTTCTGGTTATTGTGACTCTCTACCCACTGTAACAATGCCCCATGAACATTTGAACACATTTTTATGCATTATATATATGCCGAGGTGAACCTTCTCCCATGTATCCCCCATCACTGACACCCCACACAAATTCAAGATCTAGATTTAAAGAATGTCAGAATGCCCTAGCAGTTGAGCAGGGTATGAGAGTCTCAGCTTGTCTCACTGATAACTTTTCTTAGGCATATGTGGGCGATTTCAAGATGTACAAACAAGTTAGCTTTTAATTTAGTAATGTAGAGATAAGTTGGCCTGTGTGTTAGATACCATGAACAAGTTGCCTACAGGCCCTTGCCAGTTCATTTAACACCAGTGTTTGTTTTCTTTAATCTGGATTCACTGGATACATTTCTTGAATAAGAAGATAAAGATTTTGTTATATAGGTGCATTTAAATTTTAATGAGAAAGCTATAAAAATAGAAATACTTAACTCAAAATAGGTATCTCAGTTATTTTAAAATTTCCTTTCTTAAGGACATTTTAATACTACTTCCTCATAGTTGTAAGAATTACCATGTAAAATTGATACATTATTTTATGTTAATTTAAAAATTTTATATAATTATACATATTATAAAAAAAATAGTTATAAAAGGCATATAAGATAGAGCAGTAATCTGCTGCTCCGTACCCCATACCACCAGTCCTCCTGTCCAAAGGCCAACATCTTTAATTCTTGTAACCATCTACTTTTACTCCCTTGCTAATTTGGTTTTTCTTGACATTTTATTTAATGCCAAACTTACCTTCTCACTATGATAAAAGGGGACTTAGCTCTCCTGCACCACCTTCATTCATCTTCCCCACATCCTCATAGCATAGTTAGATCCTAATTTTTATATAAATCAATAGTAATATCACATTAAATTTATATTAATATGGTCATGCCTGTTTTCTATAACACCTTTCATATATGGTTAATTGCCTATTTTTTAAAAAAATTTGCCTGGCTTATTCGTCAACGTCTTTATCACATTTCTGTTGCTCTTTTTCCATATGTTCAAACACATGAATCTGACTTTTCACTCTTCCTGGAGCTCTGCATCCTCCTCTGGTCTTGGCTGGTGGATTGCCAGATACCCTGCACAGGTGCCATATGGGAATATCCCTTCCCAACCTTCCTGGGAACTCTCTTCACCTTTCTTTATTTAGAGGCATTGCTTCTGAATTCCTTAGTTTTCTTTTTTCTTGTTTTCCTTCTTTGTTGTGGTGGAGTCTATCCTCTAGTAGCTTATTGTTAAATGATATGTGGGATACTTTTAGAATGTAAAATTGGTTTTGCTTCTTGCTTGTCTGACACTTTTTTTTTAATTGGTTATTTATTTTGGGGGTCATTTTTCCCTCAATTTCCAAAGCACTGTTCCTTTATTTTCTTGCTTTCAGTTTTTGGTGCTTTAGATGCATTTAGAACCTTCCTTTTATTCTGAATTTTCACAATATATTTTAGATGGGTTATTTTGTACTGCTTGTGTAGGGTGCTCATTGAATCTGAAATTCCTGTCATTCAGATATGCAGGTTTATGTCAATTTGTTTGACAGTTTCTTCCCTTTTTTCATGGATCTTTTGTTCTGTATCTCCCATTGGCCAGGTATTTTATTCCTAGGCTGATCTTATAATTTTCTGTTTTCTCCTTTTTCCAACTCTTTGTATTCTTTTGATCTATTTTCTGGGATATTTCCATGAATTTATTTTCGTGGAGGTAGAGCTGGGGTTGTCTTGTTCACTGGCACATGGAAGGGAACTTGGAGAGGTAAGACTTTCGTATGTAGATTTTCAACCAACTGCCTCACCCTTACTTTTGGGGACACCTTGTGTTTCCAAGCCCTGAACTTTTCCAACCTGATGCTGAGGGTTTATTGAGGGTCCTCCTTCCAATAACTCTGGAGACAATCAGGTTCCAGATTCCTGTGGTCTTCCAAGTAAGTCCTTTGTGCTTTTTCTTACTAACAATGTTGAGATCTTTTTCTAATGTCGTGTCCTCTTCTGTTATTTTTTGTGCTTTTGTGTTTTTCCCTTAGCCACGCTGCCAACCTAAAATCATGCGTTGACAGCATGCTTTGAAGGAGCTCTTGAATTATGTTGCCATATTTTCTTAAGGTATAATCCTGTGTTATCAGTGGTTCTCAAATAGCATCGGTATCACCTGGGAACTTGTCAGAAATGCAAATTCTTGGCTCCCACCCCAGAACTAAGAAACAGCCTACTGGGGTTCTGTCCTAGCAATCTGTGCTTTAACAAACCCTCCAGGAGATTCTGATGCTCAACTTCGAGGTACTTTGCCGAATAGGATTATCCAGGTTTTCTGGTTTATAATGTATAAAGCCTCTTCTAATCCTTGTGTTGTTTCCAGTTGACACATGAAGACACTGCTGGCCAGAGGGTTGAAAGGATTTTCCCCAAAGCACCAATCCTGACCCTTCCATGCCAAGCTCCTTCGTCTTTGTGCTCTACCACACAGTTCCTGTGCCTACACTTGTATGCTGAAGCGGATACATAATAATAACCTAAAACATTAATAACTATAACACCTCAAGTGTTGAACGTCTATTCTGTCTAATCACTCTTCTAAGTATTTTAAGTATGTGAAATCAATTGAATTCTTACAGCTACCCTGTGAGGTATGTTTACATTTACAGATGAGGAAGCTGAAGCACAGAGTATCAGCAACTTGCCAAAGATCACATGTGTAGTAAGAGACAGAGCTGGGATATCAACCCGGGCAGCCTGTCTCCAGAGTCCGTGCCGTGCTGCTGCTTATTAAGTGCCTCTGTGAACATAAGTCTTTAAATCTAGTGAAGCAAAGAATCGTTGTTTTAAACGAAGTTGAGCATGTAAGAGATTCTTTGAAAGGTACAGGATAAATTACTGTGTTAGGATTCAGGAGACTTGAGTTCTAATCTTGGCTCTTATCTGGCTGTGTGAACTCCAGCAGTCACCTAATCTTTTAATTACTTTTAATACCACAAAAGAGAGGACAGAGAAAGAAGAAAGAATTATTGAGCAAATATTGAAGTTATTAAGTCCTGACATTATGAAAATGAAAGTGCAATTAAGTCTCATTTCATGAGTTATGGGAGGCAACATTTTCTAAGAACAAACCTAAGGCAATTTCTTCAAACCTAAATTAGTGAAAAAGAATTAATTGAATACCTATTAATATGCTTGACACTGTAAAGAATATATACCTCAGAGGCTCATATATTTTGAAAAGCATATTAAATTGCCTGATGTTATTTCACATATTTGAACAACACATCCATTATGTTTGTTACATGAATTATAGAAAATTCAACTGGAAGTAACTGCCACTTAAATGGCATATTGAGCCATACACTCTACTTTCTCTTGAAGGCAACTGAAATGAGGATATAGGAATAAAAAGGCATCAACCCACACAGATGCAATGATTATCGGGAAGGAGAAAAGATATGTGTATTTTTAAAAACTTTTTATTTGGAAAATTTTCAAACTTTTTAAAGTTGTGAAAATAAAAAAATAGAACAAAAAAACGTGTATAGAATACTACAAAGATGATGTCAGTATGTCTTAAAGTATCACATCTGGAGGCACATAAAGTCCATCTTTCACTGATGTTATAAACTTGATCTCATAGTCAAGGGCACTGCCCAGTCTTCCCCTGTATAATTGCTATTTGTCCTCTCCCTTGCAACTAATGGGCAGTAAATACTTTTAAAACATTCTGTTCCTCATTGGAATTTCCCCCTAGATTTCCCCTGTAAGCATAGTGCCCTGCTTTCTCCTCCATTTATTGATTACTTAATTAGTTTGCTACCAGTATGGATGAAGAATTTCCTGTTTATCAGTGGTTTATAATTCATTATTCTACTTATTTTTGTGCTCAAATTGTTCCAGATTTGACCAGTGGGAGCCCCTTCAAGCTGGCCCCTGTGTCCTTGTGATGTGTCCCCATTTTTTTTTTTTTTTTTTTTTTTTTTTGAGAACTTCTCTGCTTTCTGGCAAAATAAGATGTTCTTAGCTCATCTTACAGCTACATGCCTGAAATCAACCATTTCTTCAAAGAACTCTTGTTCCTTCTGGTGGGGAGTAGTGTTAAGAGGGCATGATCTGGCTGCCAGGTATGCTTATTGCTACTTGGGTGTGTTTGCTTCTTCGCCCTTTCAGCTAATGGAATGTGCATGCACATATATGCAGACCTACAACCCTGCATATACACGCCCATGTGCTCATAACACATTTTAGAAGTCATAATTTCACGCCAATTCTTCCAGTTCTGCTATATCCCCTCAGGGCTCTGTCTTGCCTTTCATATTCCATGTTTGTACATCCCTTCTTCCCAAACAAGAACCCTGGCTCACAACCACATCAGCAGAATAACAAATTTGCTCAACCCTATAATACATCTACAACAGTTTCAGAATTGCTTTGCCAAAACTGTTACGGTAAACAAACGTACTAAAAAGAGCTCAGAATTTTTTTTAATAGCAATAATATTTTAAAAGATGGAAATCGGAGGAATAAGTGATATGTGATTCTCCTGACCAGAAGTAGCTAAATCAGTGGCTAAAACTGAAGCTGTCAGGGGAGGCTCAGAAACCAACCCAGAGAATCTGAAATAGGCTCAGGATTAGAGGCAGCATAGCTCTGAGTTGACACTGTAGTTGGTGCTGAAAATATGACGACAGTTTCTAAGTCTGAATAAGATGCAGTTTAACTCCTGTAATCCTCTTCTAACCTGTGTATCTACACGCCAGCTTCTCCTTTCTTTGGAAAAGTCTGGACATTTATTTCCTGTAGCATTAGGCCTAAAAGGCTCTACTATGAAAACATAGGAAACCAACATAATATAAGAAATAGAAGAAAACAAACTGTAATTCATTTCATATAACTCAGAAAAATGAGAGCTGATATTGCATCAATAAGCCAAGAATAGGCTGCCATAAAAAAGGAACATCAATAGGAAAAAAATTGTCAGAGAATTTAACAGCTGGGAGAGAAGTTAAAAAAATCATTGGAATGGTTGGAGTATAAAATTGAGAGAATTTTTCAATGGAAAATAGAAGTTAAAAAAACAACAACAAAAAACCCAGTGGATCTAATAGAAAATTTAATAATAGAGAACAGGGAAGTATTTTCAGTTTTGAAGAATTGAAGGACATGAATTTTTTTAAATTATCAAAATCCTATATGCACAGTTTAAAATTTCAAGTGGGTATAAAAGTCTTAAACAGAAATACAGTAACACCCCATCCCCACCCCACCCATATCTATATTGTTTGAATTTCTTACAAAAAACATGTATAAACTTATTTAATCAATACCAACTAAAGTAGTTATCATTAATGAAGAGCTACTGGTTGGTAGGGATGTGTGGAAGACAGACCCTTAGACACGAGGAAGGTGGAGCCAGGATGAGCTAGGGAGCGGGGAGCGTTTGGCTATTCAGAGAGAAGTTAAATGTTTAATTATCAGAAAGAGATACATGTTTAAAAGGTGAAATGCTGGGTGAGAGTTCAGGGGAGAGATACATATAGACATATATTGCAAAAAATTCTAAGGGAAGAGTTTGGACTTGACTCTGGCATTATTTAATAAGTAGAGGGGAAGATCTGGGGTCTCCTGTCAGCAAGAATGGCATTATGTTTCAGCACTTAGTGCTTAGAGCATTTAGTATATGCCAGGTTCATTCATAATCCTTATACACAGGTCATTTAAGCTGAACAATCAGCCTGTGAGGAAGTAGTTATTTCCATGTTACAGATGAGCTAACGGCAAATCAGAGTATTTTGCCCAGAGTCACATGGTCAGTGTGGAGAGAGAGCTGCCGGATCCCACTGCCTGTACTTCTACCTGCCACATTGTGCTACCTTCCAATCTTGGGAGTCAAGAGTGATGACCTTGGGGCAGGGAAGAAACCAGATTGGGGCAAAGGGAGCTTTTTAGCCTGTGCTGGAACATCACCTATATGGTTTTGTGGTAAGATGAACCTGGAGGCATGCAAACGTAATATCATAGGTGTTAAGGAGCCATGGTGGGTCCAGGGAGAATATTTAGGAATATTATTCTAGTAGCAGGACTCAGCCTGGATTAGAGGGTGAGTGGACTTCACCCTCTAAAGTGGACTTCATGCCATAGGGCTAGCAGACAGGATATCAGCTGGGAAGGCATTGCAGTCATCCAGAGGAAAGTTGGTAATCCCGGCCACTATGGGAAGTCCTCTCTCCTCGCTCTGAATTTCACCAGCACTGATGGGTTCCTCTCTTGGCAGTTATCGCTGTCTACCTATAATATGGCACATAATGGGCATTCAGTCATTAAATATTTGTTGAATTAATGAATGAAGACAGAATGCAGTAGTGGTGGGAATGGCAGTTTAAAGGGCAAACCTGACGGTGCAAAGGAGAACTCGCAGGACAGAGTGGCGTACTGCAAACATCACGGAAGAATTAGAGGAGTTCAGAAGTTGGTAGCCTGGTGACCACCAAGATAGTGGTGCCATTTATAGGGCATACTACATGCTAGATTCTAGGTTCGTGTGTATATAAAAATGAGAGGGGAAAAAACACGAAGTAGGTTAACCTAAAAGAAAGTGGAAGGTGATGAAAAGTAGCCAAATACATTGGGATGACTAATTCCTTCTGTTTGGGTTGGGAAGGCCTCATGGAAGGAGGCGTTTGAGCTGTTCTGTAGTTGATAAGGTGCACCAGCTAATGAGTTACACGCAGGTCCCTGTAATAGTGGGAATTATTTCCTAGCCTTCTCCATGTGCTTTAATGTTTTAATGTCAGGACATTTTTATTCTTTGATTTCTGGAAATAGTCACAAATTGGCCAACAAATTATGAAAAAGATGTTTCAATAAACTATTTACCATATTTGGTAGTAGCTTGACTGGGCTATAGAATAAGCAGTGTGTAAATAAATGACCTACAAACTGGTTCAAAAAGTAGTTCAAGGACACCTCTGAGCAGGGACAGAATGATTGGAATCATAAAGTCCTCTTGCCCCCAAGGGAATTGCCTTGAAAACAATAACATTACTTAGAAAAATATGTGTGTATATAAAAAAGAACTGAAATAAGTGAGCAGGCTTCTGCAGCTATACTTAGGGTAGTAGGAATCTGCATCATAATTCCAGTAACAACCATTTGTTTCACTGTAGTCGTTAGGCATCTTGTTTATTTTTACACTATCTTTACATGCCAAGTATTATGTCCTCCTTTTGTAGTTAAGGACACTGTGGCTCAGAGTTTAATGACGTGGGAATAAATGGCAAAGTTAAAAATGACACCCAATTCTCCTGACTTGAATTCCCTAAACTGCTTAATTTTACTAGATAATGGGAATATTCCCAACTCAAAGTGGACTTCATGCCAGAGACTGCTCCAGTTCTGTACCCGGAGGTGAGGGGGAGAGGTGGACGGGGACAGAGGGCAAAGGAACTGGGCTGCTGCTGAAGAGACCAGTGAGGGGGATGAGAGGAGAGCAGGCAGGGGTCGGTCCTGGATATCTGTGGGCAAGCAGCTGAGATAGTGTTACCTGGGCTGTGAGACTCGGACAGGATCGCGGGGCAGCAGAGAGAGGCCATCCATGGCCTGGCTGACCAGAGCGCCAGACTGGCCAACTGGGTCTTGGTGTCTTCGTGTGCAGAATCGTCTATATCTGCACTCTCCAGACAGTATCCACTAGCCACATGCAGCCAGCGAGAGCCTAAATTTTACATTTTAATTCTAATTAAATTTGTATAACCTCATGTGGCTCATGACTACCATATTGGATGAGCATGAGCTGATCTGAGAGTACCACAACTTCAGTACTCTTTGAACTGACGAAATGGATGGGGCTACTGTGTAGGTTGGCACTAGTAGAGAGGACTTAGAACTTAAGATGGAGTGAAACTTTGACATCTGTTTTTTAGGAATACATTGTCATTTGGAGGAATCTGGACAGATGACAGAGGACATGTGTAAGAATGCTTTATCCAAGTGCGTGCTGTTGGAGTTTTACTTGTGATTACTTGGGCAAGTGTTGATGGAAATTTCTGTGTAATGGTGGAATATATTTTGTTTAACCCCAGCTGCTTGTGGTATGACAGAGCACAGTGTCTCCCAATTCTTAGCATTTAAACACTCAGAGAACAGGCAGGGTGAGCGGAATTGAACTTTTAAAAGTGCCTTTGGGCAAGAGGGATAATTTCATTCTCCATTGCTGTCTTCTATAAATCCTTCAGAGAGGAGGAAATAACCCTATTATGGTGCTGCTTTCCTGTTCCCTTCGGCCACGGCACGTTGTGAGGCAGTGTTGATGTGTGCTTGGCACTTGCAGAGGCTGGGGCGTGAGCTAAGATTTAGCACAGGTGTCTTACCTATGACCATAGCTAGGAGGAAATTGTCAAGATTAGATATGAGTGCCATTTTCCAACACAAATTGTCTACCTTTAGGAAACTCAAAAGTGAATTCTACCGTGGAGTGTTTGATTTTTCTTGGATCCTTATATTTTCCTGCTTGCAGTCAAATGAAAAGAGCTACCTGGCACGTGGTGGCGGCATGGTGAGAGTGTTGTTTTGAGGGTAGCATTTAAAGAGGTCCTTGGATTGAGCAAGAGTCTTTGCTGGTTGGTAGCAGCTTGGGGCAGCAATGGGGCTTCTGCAGATAGAGTAAAAACTGGAATTAGAAGAGTCACCAGGGTCAGGTACATAGAGCTTAATTAAAATAAATTAAGGGAAGCTGTACGTGGTGGTAACTTTTAAAACTTTAGTTTCATGATTTGTTCTTAGAATCATTTGTCGAATAAACTGACATAAATTCGTTATTCTAAATCAGTGATTCTCAAGCTGTTTCTTCCCTAACACATTCAGCTTCATTACACAGCCTGCCAATAGGAGGGACTCACTTTGTCATTGATAATTAACTAACTGAGCACATCAGAGTCTCAGCAGTTTTCTGTAGTTTGAAAAAGGTCGTCTCTAGAATGTGTACCCCCCTCCCCAGATGAGAACCATTTCTTCTAAAGGAACCCTATATTTACTACTTGGGTCTCTCCCACGATTACTTACAGCTCTGTAGTTCTGTGTATTGTCCCGAATCCCTGATTAGGGCTTATTGCTGGAGCTAGCGGATTTGAGAAGGGAGTCAGCTATGGACGAAGGGTAGCTATGTTGACCTATTTAGTGCTAAAACAGACAACTAATTCATAACCCTCATCTTACTTCCTTTTCCTCACAATGCTAACAAACACAGAGTGTCCTACTTCCCCTCCGTACACACCTTCCGGCTACCATTCCACGACCTTCTCCAAAGCTGTTACTGATGTTCTCCTTCATTTAATTTTCACACGTATGAAAGCATAGCAGCAGCTGTGACGGCTCACGGTGTGAGCTGATCTTTCCATACTTCCACTTCTTCAAGGTATATTTGTGGGATAGCGTCTGCTGTATTTGATTGGAGCTAAGAACAGGTGCTCAGGAGTACTTTAAAAGCTCTACAATTCCATTCTGAACATTTTTGTGGTTCATTTGTTAGTAGTAATTCCTTAAAAAAAAATTAATCTAGCAGCAGCATTTTTTTTATTTCCTTGGGGTAGAGACTGCAGGTAGAGAAACCCATTAAGTGGTTTTTGCAAGTGGCTGGGTCAGCACTTTCCCTTCTGGATGTTAATAGCTGTAGGAACAGAGGAAGTTTCTATGGTCAACTCAGTCTACCTGTAGGACTTGGTAGACCCTTATTATGGCAATATGTGGCCTCTGTTCTCCAGATGGATGATACAGTGTGAAACCTTTTTCAGGCTTGTTGGATCATTTAATGTCTTTTGAGAGAGAGAGTGCTTCTTTGCCTGGTGTTACCCTGTAAAGCCCTTGAGAAGTGCTGGCAAAGGCGCCAAAGTTTTGGTGTCAAGACCGTGGAAGGAAAAGGAGGTCAGCTGGACCAGCGCTCTCAACGGATGCATTACCAGGATTTTAATTGTTCGTTTTTGTGTGTTTGTGTGTGTATGAGTCTTTTACTATATTATCGGGCGTTGGGAGGTAAAGGAGAGAAGAGTGTCAAAAATAAATCAGACCGAGCTGCCTGGAAGGATATTAGTGCCGTTTACACAATCGTAGGGTCAGGAGTTGAAACTCTTATCTGTGCCACAAAGTTTAGTGCTTAATTGATCCCTAATGGTTTCACAAGTGTCCATTCTGTATCTAAAAGTAAACTTGTAAGAAACATGGTTTTAAACTTTTAATCCCACATAATTCACGTGTTTACTAGATACAAATTTGGTGATTGCTTAATTTTTTTTTTTTAAGTCTGTTACATTTGTTCAATTTATTTAAAATTGGTATTACTGTTTTGTTTGTGATTGATTATATTTGGGAAATAATTCTTTTCTCAACATGGTGGGATAGTTGGAGGTACAAAGAGGAGAAAGGAATTGTTATTCCAGAGAAAAACTTCTGTGTAAGTCTATTCGGTTAATCATATTAATTGAACCAGCTAGGCTGAAAGCAATTCTGCTAGACTTAAGTTGATCAAGGGCAAGCATTATAATTTGTGTTTCTTTGAAATGTCTCTTTCTGTTCCCTCTCCACTGAGAAAAATGCCCTAGAATAAGTAATACATGCTTGTTGGCTGAGAATTTTGGATGTTCATAATCACGGAGAGTTGAGGAATGGTTGCAATTTCATCATGTGGAGTACTTAAGATGAAAATTCGGCTTTTACGCTAATTGATTTTAGGAAGCATAATCATAAATTTTGCACAGAAACCTCTTCAATTGCAAATTCTTTGTGATTTGCAGTTGCCTTACACTGCTGAATTTTCTTGGGAAAGCCATTTTCTATTATTTTCACCTTTCTTTCACTTATCAAATAAGGTATTTCCTCCACCTTTTACTACCAACTGTGAATGTAAGCACAGCCTTTTCTTTTCACACGTTTTTCTTTGTGACTCATCTTTGATAAAAGCATCTCTGCCTTAGATCCTAGAAGAAGCCGCAGACCCAGTATACTGCCCCAGCGATCCTCCATTTTCTGGCCCTAATTCCATCTAATATTTTAAAAGCCCTCTCAAAAGTTGGTGGGCCATTTACTTTATTGTAGCAGTCCCCTGAGTGCAGCTTTCAGGATACTCTCGGGACCCATTAGGCGCAACATTAAACTGAGCTGCCTTGCCATTCTAGAAACAGCATATATAATCAGCACACTTACCTGATTAACCTTTTTGATGAAAAATGTATGTCATCAGAATTTTTCTGTACTGTTTAATTTGCTCGACCATTCTGGGCGTGATGACTTTGTGCAATATTGAACGACCTTATTAGAAAAACACTTGCAACGGTTAATGAGTTGGTTGCCTCTCTCTACCTGAATGATAACCAAAGGTATTTTGTTTATCTGTTTTGAAATAGGTTTTGCCTGGCATTCTGCAGAAGCATTGCTGTATCTTACCCGACAGGAATACAGGTAAATACATTTTCTTCTGCTGATTTGAGATTATAGGTTTTATTTCAGTGGAAAATTGAGAAACATAATTGCTGATTTAGTTATTTCATCTTTCTTGTTGTTTTTGATGCTGGACTGTATATTAACTGAAAGAAGTGAAAAATGGCATGTCCCTACTCTTTAACTCTACTGTGAGTTAAAACCTGAGTTCAGAGATCTTTTTATTTGACAAAGGAAATAGGTTTGAGAGATTGTTGTCTTGGATTTTTAAGGGAAACTGGTTGTTTTACAAAGTTGAATGTCTTAGTTTCCAAGTTATTTCTTTTTCTGATTATACCTGTCTATCAAAACATGGTTATTGGCTGGCATGGAATGTGTTTGGAGTCTCTCTGTCATCATGGCCTTGCAGTCGAGGTATGAACTGGCTTGATGTTATATTCTTAAAGTCTTCAGGAGCTCAATGGATAAAAAAAAAAGAGTAGATGTCTTGAAGTGGGAGATCGTACCATTGTGTAATTTTTTTAAATTGTAGGACTAGAAGTTGTAAATGTGGTGCTTGGCATTATATGATGGAGAAAAAGAAAATCTAAAAAAGGATGTTGGGACATTGTTGTTTTTAAATTAAGAAGAAAAAAGAATGAGAGATGTGTTACCATATGGAACTACTTTTCATTTATTTTTCTGTACAGGATTTCCAATTTCAGTCATTTTTATCAAAGAAATAGCAAAGTCCTAAGGAAATGATAGAGAATATTGCATCTTTTCTGCAAAGGGTTCTATTAGAATTTATGCATTACTAAAATCAATGATGTTCTTCAAATAATTCTGTTTGCATTCCAGGATATTTTGTTGCATATGAAACAGAGGTTTGCTGATATTTGTTTTATAGCTATAACAAAATTAGTCATAGTAGACTCTTCCATGATAATTAGCAAGGTTTAATCTGTTGGGATTTGCTAATCTACTTTTAATATAAATTGTATCTTAACCAGCTGACGAATTAGTGTGGCTATTGGGTACCATTCTTAACTGGTTGACAAGGCATTGTTTTATATTATATATTCCATTGTAAAACACTGAGCATTTTTGGAAAAATAGGATCTTTAATTTTTACTTATGAATATGGATAAGGTTGCATTACTCACCATATTCTTTTTCAAAAAGTCTTAGCATTGTGCCTCTTTTGCTTGTTTGTTTTTACCCATTCAAATATATCTCACCTGTGAATGTGAGCATATTTATAGGAAAGCATGTTTTGAAACATGGTTAGATATATTTTGAGCCTATTTTTGAAAGTCTTGGTTAGCAATAATATATGAACAAGTCACATGTGAAGAAACAAAGATTTTGGTTATGAATATACATAGAGATAGATAACCTAGACTGTGTCATCAAGAACAGTGAGTATAATGCAATTTAACAGAAGGAATTGTCCACATTAGTTCATATATCCAAGGTGAGTCTTTACTTTGATTCTGAGAAGTCTCAACAACAGTGATAAAATAAGTTCTGTAGGAATCTAAGTAGATTTCAAATATTGAAATGAGTTTTCTTTATTTTTAGATTTTATATGAAGAGTTTCAAATTCACATGGAAAATATTGGCAAATTAAGATATTTTATTTGCTTTTCTTAAGAGTTCAAGTACTTAATCTCTAGGGCAAAGTAGGCTGTCCTTCCATGAAGTCTGGAATATTGAGGACATTTGGTAGACAATTTCCTTAAGACTGTTTTTATTCTGTGCAGTGTTTTGCTCTGAAGTCAGTTATAGACCTGAGGCTATGACATTAGGTGTTGAAAAGGGAAAGAATGTATCATGTGGGAAGAAAGAAACTGGATGAAAATATTTAAATCTTAAAAATATAAGTTCATTTTGAATTGAAAAATTTGAGAATTCAAGTTTTTACTCTGTAATTTGATCTAATAGGTATAAAACTTTAATTATTTAGGATATATATTGTTTGGAAATGTCTTCAGACTCAAACACAGTGGTTATTGTTTTTGTATTTTAATGGCACATAAGAGTCCTATTTATAAATATGAATGCAATTGATTTTCACCTTAATGGTTTTAGTAGAGGTATTTTCACAATTTTTGATGACTCATCCCTTTTGATTTTTTTACTTCTTTGAGGGATGCTGTAGACTCTATTAATTTATATATGCTGCATGTACCTTCTTTTGTGTTCAGTTCATAGCAGACCGTGCAGGACCTTTCATAAACAGCTCAAGTTGTAGCTGAACATTTGGAAAAACACACACCTATTTTCAGGTTCTTTTCATGGTTGCAAAGCTTAGATACTAAATCCCGGGGATTTGGTATGAAGAGTAACATCAGAACAGACATTTGGAAGTAGTCCTTTCCTGAACTACACATGGTTGATTTTGAAAGACAAAGATATTATTTTATCCCATTATTTTGATTACTTGTGATAATTTTGTCATGTGAGGAGGTGGTGTGAATTTCATTGCTTGCTTCTCTATATTAATTTATTTTGTACATTTATTCTCAGGAAAACTGAGGGTAGAACGGGTAAAATATGTTTATTCAGTGAAGAAGTAACATGACCAAAGAATACCAGCTCTTTTAATGTAAGCACAAACACGAATGTACACTTAGGCTTTTAAGATTATTTTTACACGTTTACATCAGTCTTAATGCGCCTTCTGTCTGAAGCCCACCTGGAAAGTCCAGCTCTTGTGCTGTATGCATGGAACCAGTGCCTACAGCTCATAAAGCCCACGCAAGGTGGAAGGAGCAGTTAAAAGGTGGACTTCCATCGATGTTTGGGATGTGTGTAGCTGTCTCTGTATTAGAATTGATTGCTAAGGTGACCGTCTTTGGGTCCTTCCCTCCTTTTGGGGGGGGGGGTGGGGGTAAGCTGCCTATAAAAGGGATCACCCAATAGAATGGACTCTTTTGGGTACGGTTTCCTAGACAGCCTGCATTACTTCAGTTAAAGGATGGCTCATTTGCACCTGAATTCAGACTCGCTGGCTAGTCTGTGCTGGGACTCACAGGCATTATGCAGTAAAATGACTTCAAAATGCATGTCTATGCTGTGTGGATTGAGAAAAAAATTTTTTCTTGTGAGCAACAACTACTTCATAAATATCATTTTATTATGACTGGCTATTTCTTTGGACCAAAGTTTACCTGTCTTTAAGTTTTTATAGGCAGTTTTTTTTTTTCATCTAAGTAACAGATTTCTTATAGTGGCTTTAATGCTTTCTACCCTTAAGTTGGTGGGAAAAGGAACTTGGATTCCTTGATGTAAAATGTAACCTATACGTGATTAATCTCTCTTCTGCTGTTCATGTCTCTTAAGATTTGAATATAACTCATGTATAATCAATGTTAGTTAACATCATCACAGTGGCAGCTTTCTATTAAATACAATGTGGATTAAGAATGTGTATTTCCCTGACAATGAGAATTTTTGAGCAGTGAAGGAGTTAGGAGCTGTTAGTTCTCAGAAGGTCTAGCTCTCGTATCTTGATTATCAGTGGAATTTGCTTCGGAATTGCTGTGTCCTTTGGGAAAATGGGTCAAGCTTAGGCAGTAGTGACCTTTAATAAATTCTTTTACTTTTCAATTACACAATTCGTTGGGGTTCTGACTTTGAACTTAGTTGCCTCACAGCATTTATCCCATGTCTATCGGAAGACAGTCTATTCCATTGCCAAGAATAATTAGAAGTTTCAAGAATAAATTGAGTCTGCAATATAACCTATAAAAACTTTGATAACAACAGCTAAACAGTGAAATCCCAAACAGATTAAGCATGTGGCAGTATTTTTTTTTTTTTTTTTGGATACGTTATATTTCTACTTGATGGTACCTGCAAAATGATTGTGAAATAATTTCCATATAAAAGTTGGGGTGGAAAGAAGATTTTAAATATTTTCCATATATTTTGTGGCACTGGTGGTTGCTTATTTTGCAAATATGTAATGTCATACGGCAAGCACAAGTATTACTGACTCTGATGTTGGATTCCTACCAGTGGTATTCTGGAAATGTTTAATCGCCAACTTTCTCTGGCTGGGGGCGGAGATAGGGTGGAAAGTCCTGATTTGCAGGGTTTGTTGATTTCTGTGGTGTAAATTCTCCCGCTCTGGCCCAATTGCAAGAAGCCACCAGGAAGTTCCTGAACTGAATTTGGGATGCACACCATCAATTCTCAGGAGCTGGCAGGCGCCGGCTCCAGCACACCACGGTGGCTATAGTCATTGTGTGATTGTTAGGTTGTGTATAGGAGAAATAAAATCTTGGATGAAAATTTATTGTTCGCAACAGTGTTTAAAACATCTACAGAGGGTGCACAAGTAATTTTGTTATTTATATTATTATGTTTTATTATCTTTATATTGAGCCTATATGTGCTGTTACATCTGATTTTAAAAGCCTGTATGGTCTTAGACTTAATTATACTTTATTGAACTGTTCAACAAATTGGACTGTGGAAATTTCAGCTGATGGGGTGATGTGCATATTCAGCCCCAAAACACAGACGGGGCATAATGGTTGAAATAATAGGATAGACTGAGCTTGGTAATTCTCTATCCCCTAAGTTTCTTTTGAGAAGAAGTTGTTTTTTTTTTTTTTTTAAAAAAAAAAAAAAGCTTTTAACTTCATGATGGACAAAAAAAGGGAAGTCAAAGACCAGTTTTGTACTCTTTGTCACAGACCTGTCTAAAGAAGAAATGGTTAGTAACTGGAAACAGTAAAAGTTCGACAATGAGTCTATATGTGGAAGTAAAATTTTATTTCATTAATTTCACACCTAACTTCCATGTGCTTCCTAAGAATATGTAGAGGTGATGTTGTTACCTGGTATTATATTTATATTCTAACACTAATAGTGGACATTACACTTTATATTTTTACAGTGCTTTCTGGAAGATAAGGTCCTTTAACATTAATTAGGGGGAGTCCTATAACTTTCTTGTGAGACAGGAAACTTGCCTTAACTTTGCAGATGAGGAAATAGATCCAGAATTACAGGTGGCTTTCCATTGTCCTGAAATGTTAAATAGTTTGCTGTGACTCAAATATGTCTTCTCAGTTCAAGACAGTGCATGATACTGTCTTGACTCTTAATACTTCCTTAATTATAACAATGTTACTTTCCTATCAAATATAGTGCAGAACAAAACAGTATAGGCTGGGCATCCTGATGGAGAGACAGACTGCCTGTAGAGTCCTGGAGCCCGAGAATATGAGAGCAGTAAGCCTATCAGAAGATTTTGTTTCTAAATAGTGTATTCAATTTTGTGGAAAATTTACATATTTGGAATTCTAAACTTTTTTTTCATAATATCAGGTGAATGGTAATTCAATATACTGTGTTAAAGGAAATAGTTCACTTCTTTGAAAGGCCAAATAGTTCAAGGAAATTTTTTTCACCCAGATACTGAAATTATTTAAAATATCCTTATTTCTTTAAAAAAAAAAGTTCAAATAGAATGCTGTATAGGATTCATAAACTAAGAATAAAAAAGGCAAAATCAGATCTGAGCAAAATGAAAAAAGCAAATAGATTAGCCTGTGAAGATTCTTCAGTCTTTTTAACCCTTAATGACTTGATGACATTTTTCAGTGAGTAAAATTCATGCAGTTTATTTTTGCCTTCCCTTCCTTGTCCTCTAAAAGAAAAAAAAAAAAAAAAATCCTTGTATGCTTGAAAAGGTTTTATTTCAGAAACTGAAAATGACTTTATTAGAAAATCTGCCATGCTGTTTAATTACTGTGAGAATGAAAGGCTATGTATCAATGGTCTTAGGACCAAAGTGGTTTTACTCAGCGTGGCTTGTTGCTGACCCGTAGGTTCCGTTGCTGGCCTGGACGGCATCTTTGTGCCACTTAGAAGAACGTACCCTGCTTTGGGCAAGTGCAGACCCTAAATGAGGACTGGGTTCAGCCCCGACTCAGCAGGTGCCTTTGTGCAGCACACACGTGGCAGAATTGGAAGTGCAGTCACGTCAGCCCTGGAGCAAGTTGACGTCCTTGTTTCCTGAGGTTTATAGTTTACTACCAGTTTAACGCTGGGGCACAAGAAAGCGATATGGCTCAAGGCGGGGCATTTAATGAATGCTCTTTCTACGGAGAGGTTTGATTATGCCTGTCTTAATAATATACCGACATAAATTATCGGACCATTCTGCGTGGCACACATCTGTGGGGCCTTAGGATCTTATCCCATCATTGCAGGAGCTTTTAAGCTTTGTCTGAAGGTTCACACTTCGACCACCTCTTGTATTCGCATCCTTTCCAAACCCCAGCTTGGCTGCTGCTAATCCTATGACTTTACATTTAACTAGCAACATAGAATATATTCCAGACACTTGTGAAAGAGTGTACTGCCAAGTTGATACTAGTCAATATTTTTCAGAAGCTCTATAAAGAGGAACAGATTCACCTGAAGCTATAGGAAGTGCATCCACTTGGATATTCTGCAGTCTGTTCTGAAATTGAGAGAGAGCTCTGTGAATTGACCCTTTCATTTTGAGTACATCCCCTCTACCTTATATCCCATTGTTTTCATTCCATCAACCTCCCTTGAGGAATAGTAACCATCTTTTAAAATTCGCAACTAGATTAAGACTATTGTTGAGGATTTCATTGGTACATTACACAGCTATCCCCTCCCCTGGAATTCTTGTGCATCTGAACACATCTGAAATTATTTCACATTACACATACTGTGAATCATAAGATGGATCTCACATTTGTTTTTGACTGCTAGAGGAATAAAGCAAAATGTATGACTAACTTGTAATATCTCTATCCATCCATCCGTCCGTCCATCCATCCATCCATCCATCCCATGGCACTTGTTTTCCATCTGTATTTGCTGTAGTTCTACTTTACTGTATACTACTTACCCTCTTTTTCTTTCTTGTCCCAATTTTCTCACCCACTTACTTTGCATTGATGTAGGGCAATGAAAAATAGTTGTAGGGTATATATTTTTGTAAGCTACCCTATATATAAGCCATGACCTAATTAAGGGTTGATATCAATGCGATGGATGTTCATTAAGCCCAGTCTAAACTTAACTGCCAAAACAGAAGAATGAAAATTCTTAATACTTACCTCTTATTTTTCCAAGGTAAAATACTAATTTCCTGTACAGTTGAAGTGAAAATGATCTAATAGCAAAGATCTTGCTTCTTGGTTTGGGGATTTGGTTCCAGAAGCCAGGAATTAGGCTGCGTTATATTGGGGCTAATTACGTGTTTATCCCTCCTCTTCCTCCCCCAAAGAGCCCAGGACCATGCCATTTGGCTTTTCTCTGGACCAGAAGAAACCCTTTCTGTATAGGTTTTGTCAGTTGTTGAGAAGAAGTAAATTACCGAGAGGAATATGTGAGATGCATGCAGATTCCACTGGAGTCGCCAGCTTTTCCATAGTTTATCCTGCTTCTAAGATAAAAAAAGTAATGAAACATTTATCCATGCATTTTCGGGAGTCAAGGACTGAATTTAGAAAAATGGCTTTTAAGTCCTCCATTTGCCTTTTTCCCTGCTGAGAATATGTACTCAGGCTTGGACATGGTCACTGCTTCCGGAGGTGCTTCTGTGGGTGGGCAGTCCCCAGCGGTGGGGAGGACAGAGGAAAGGCTGGTCTTAGTGATTGGTGCGTGGCACTGCTGCTCTGAAGGAGCGGCAGCCATCCTGCTGTAATTAGCTACGCAGTTCAGCGTAACTCAGTGTGTCTTTCTTCTTTAAAACTGTTAATTCCATTACTTAAACTGCCCTGAGGTTGGGTGGGGTCAGCCATTCCAAGCGTCTTTCTGAATGTGGAGGAATCCAATTCCCGGGAAGTGCAAGGTTCTTTATGGAGTGTGATGGACTTAAAATGTCCAGAGTTCTTTGCTGCCCCTCCCATCAAGATGCAGTCTGTTTCCCCACCCCTTGAATCTGTCTTGGCCATAGAATGGAGCAAAAATGGTACTCTAATTCTGAACAAGGCCGGCCACCCGCCCTCCCTCCCTCAGATCAATTTTATTGGTACACGTCAATAAAGCGTACAATTCATCCAAAGTGTACAATCAATGGTATTTGCTATAATCACATCGTTGTGCATTCATCACTTCAATAATTATTAGAGCATTTTCATTATTTCAGTAATAATAATAAAAAACAGACAAGTTCCTCACCTCTCCATCAAGACCTCCTTTTAGAGAAACCCGGGCTAGCCTTCTAGAGAATGAGAGATCACACAGAGCTAGCCACCTGAGCGACGCCCCCTTGCATCTCCCAGCTCTTCCAGCTGACTGTTCTGACATTTGTGAGCTCAGAGGGGGGACCAGCGAAATTGCAGCCCAGCTAAGGCCCACCCAGACTGCTGATGTGCAGAAGTGTGAGCAAGTACCTGGTTGTCATTTTAAGCACTGAGTTTTATGGCGCTTTGTTTTGCATCACTCAATAAATTTTACGTGGGCATATTAGTAACCACTGCAATACATGGTGGGGCTACCATGGATGAGTGAAAAGGAAAATGAACATTTGCTGAGTGCCTACTATGTGCCAAATGCTTGTTCTAGTGATTTTTACATTTTCGTGTTGGAGACGTCAACTACCGAGCTAATTGCCATGCAAGGAAAATGTATTTTCCCAGGAAATCTTGTTTCTCACCTTGATTCTTTTTCTCTATTTTTGTCATGAGATAACATCTACAGGCTACAAATATTCTCTTTTGAAGTAAATTTGATCAAAATAAATAAATATAAATTGAATGACAATGTAACAGTATCCAACTGTCTGAGATATCTAACCATTTGCATGTAGAGGTTGGAGACAGATTCTTAGGCAACAGTTTACTTTATAGCTGAAGAAATGATATTTTACGATGCCATTTGGGAGTTGCCGTTTTAAAATATAAATGCTTCGTAGCTATTCCCAGATCTTGAATCTCAATCTCCTTTGAATTTGGAAAACGTTGTATCTGTGCATGCAAGCATGCACGTAAACACGTGCTTCCTGTAAGGGCAAACATTTAAGACTTAAGCCTTCTGTTTTAAGCTGAGCTTCTGTCATTTGGTTGCAGTAAATTAAAATCCTGTAAGATTGTGAGTGTTGGTAATTTTTTGTAAGTCTTTAGTAGAAACTGAAAATAAAATGCTGTGCTAATTCGTTACAGCTTTATGAATTGCCTAACAAGACCATTTGTGGACTTTTATTACAATCCATGTTTAGTTCTTGACCATTTATTGACTTTTCTGATGGTGTAGATTGGGTGGCATATTATTATTTGTGCGAGAGTATGAAATAGGCATTATAATGTCTCTATGTCAAATTGTGTCTACCTAGGACTTGAATAGAGGTTTACCTCTGTAGAGGTTCGCTGTAGTCTTGTATTGCTATTCTGTGAGCAAAGAACTGTGACAATACCTTGTGGACAAAGTGGCAATTGCTATAGATTTGTTTTCAGGAAGACAATTATAATAATCCACACAGTTGTTTGACTTAAGTTCTTTGCTCCATCCTTCTATTTTCTTTTTCTTTAAAGCTTTGTAGACACACAAGTATTTAAGTTAGGATGAACTACTGTGAATTGAAGATAAATTGATAAAGTATTTTTGAGTAATTGAAAACATCAAACCATATTATTTATACCAAAACACAATTAAAACCATCTGTAGACTGAGCTTTAGAAACGACATTTTCAGAATAAAGAAGTCTTACTATCTCACAATGCATTATTAAATAGATGTAAAGTGGTTTAATATTTATTATCAGGGAATTGTCCAAATAACATTGTAGTAGTAGTTGTAACATGAAATAGCAACCCTGTCTAACATGCCCTCGCTAATGCTAGGGGGGAATCTTAGGGCTACTGATTTAGTTCCAAAACTAGCCCCTGAATGTAAGAACACTTAAACTCTTGAGTGTATTTCAAAGCCTTTCTTCCATAATTCCCTACAGTGTTAGGTGCTGGCCGGGATGGGCTGGGAAAAAGAAGCAGTGGAGTAAGGGTTGCAGAGCTCACCCTGATTATTAGTAACAGAAGAAATATAAATACCGGTTCATTTAATATCACCACTTGTCAATTTAGAAAGGAGTCTACTGTACAATGGGACACTGGATTACAAGAGAGGATACTATTAGTAATAGCAGGAGTAAAGTGGGTGGAAACCAGGATTTACCTAGGCAGACTAATAGCAAGCAGTGTGTATCTCTGAAGAAACCTGTGCTAAGGATATAGTCAAATAGAGCAAATCTAGGATCTGGATACTGTGTGGGCTATTACCTAATACTTAAATGAGAAAACTAGTTTGTACTTTTAAGTTAGTTGTGCCCAGCTCTTACAATTGCCTATTGTTTCCTTTTCTTACAGAGAATGCTACCCAGCATACTACCACTTTGCTTACTGTTTATCTGAAAGGCTTCCTTTCCCTTCACTGTGAAATCCTTTCTTTCCTTTGATCACCTTTGCTAAGAAATACTTTAAAAATTCTAAGGTCCAGTGCCTTGTGTAGCAGTTTTAATACCCTCCTTTCCAAACCCCAAGTCTATACCTGGCATCGGGAGTTCCCAACCACCCTCCCCAGTTCCCTGATTCACCGCAGAGATTCACAGAGCTCAGCATGGAGTGGTGTGCGTGCCCAAGATGTATCACAGCACAAGGGCACGAAAGTAAACCAGCAAAGGAGAAAAGTGCAGGTGCCAGGGGCCACAGGGAGCCGGGCACAAGCTTTCAAACGTCCTCGCCTGGTGGCATCATGGGGCGTGCTTAATTCCCCCAGCAAAGAGTTGTGACAACGCACACGAAGTGTTGACAGCCAGGGACACTCATTAGACTCAGCTTGTTACCTAGGGTAGGCACCCTCTGCCTGGCACATACCAAATATCTCCTCTCCCAAAAGAAGAGCAGGCATAGACCATATTGTTTGCACAATGTGTTTAGGCACAGGAAACCACTCTTCCCAGTTAGAAGTCGTGGCAAGAGTCCTGAAATCCAAGTTCCTGGATGCCAGCCAAGGCCCACTTTTCAAGGAAGCCTTGCATAGCAGTGTCAAGCCTGGTACCCTAAGTACATCTACAAATGTCTTACTGCCTGCATACTATTCAGAAACAGTTCCTAAGGTGACATGTGGAAAACTGACCATAATACTGAAAGCGTTGTTTACTCAGTGTCGATTTTATGCTAAGCACTTTGCAGGATTAGCATCACGTCGGCCCCAGTCTCATATTTTCTCTTCTCTTCTTATTGCTTAGTGTATTTCTTTATATTCTGGGATACCGCTTCATCTTTGTCTTCCACATCACAGACTTATTTTTCTAAAGTGTAAATTTTTCTTTTCAATGCCTTGATGTAGATTTAATTAAGCTATTGCCTTTTTTGTTTTAATGTATTCCTTCTTTAACTCACCAGTCATTTCATCTCATTTCCTTACATTTTATCTCAGTCTATTGTTTCTTTTCATTTTGTTCCGTTACTAGCAGTCGTGCTTTTTACATTTTCCTAAAGATAAACAGTTCTCTAAATTTCTTTTCTAGTTTCTATAACACCTACTTTACAGGGTTCAGAATCTAAATGTTAATCTGCTCATTCCTTTGTGTTGCAGTATTAGTATGTATGTTACATATATTTGCCTGTTTGTGTAGGTGAATGTGAATAAGTATATTTATCTGTGTCTTCATAGGACTCATGTTCTCTTTACTCATCCTGGAATAAGGAGAGACCTTTCTATCTCTGGTATTTTCCAAAAGACAGACTAGGTGGAATATTGCTGTTTCCACAGTCTGGCTGGGAGATGGTGGAAATTCTTTTCCCACGTGGCACAGCTGTTACAGGTTGCTATTTTGTGCTATCTCAAGTTCTCTTGTCTAGCAGTCCTCCTTCCAGGGTGGGTCTGCCAGTTAGAGGTGGAACCTGCTCCCTGCTGTCCTGTTGGGCTGCCTGACCCTGAGTCGATGGCATTGCAACCAGGCCTCTTCCTGTTTCAGCCTTACCCAAAAGAGCTGTGCTGCGGACACCAGTCTCCCAGAGGAAAATGCATTCCTTGCTCGCTGCCAGCTTCTGCTTTCTCCCTTTCTGAGAGTTTGTCTTCTTTAAGTGTTGCAGAGGGATACGTTTGTGGGAGGAGAACTGGACAGTTGCTTTCTGGTGTGACATCTGCCCAGTTTTCTGGTTGGAGGTAGACTTTAGACTGCATTTCTGAAACAGAGAAAACACTAGTAAGAGGACAAAAGATTTAACCCATGTGTGCCTGGACATGGCACTCTTATGCCAGGGACTGCCCTTTGAAACCCATTATTGGCTTCAGAATTAGTGGCAATGACTTCTAGATTCTTGCAGTTAGGTGTTTGTCCTAGCTTTCAGTTGTGGTATATATTTCAATCATTTTCAGGGTTTTAAAATGTATTTTAGTGGGAGGTTAGGGGAAGCTGTGTCAAAGCTGCTAGGCAGGCAGGTGCCACTTTAGACGAGTGGGCATCGTTGCTCTCTGGCCTGCTAACAGCATTCCCTTCATAATCTGGCTGGGTTGCTTGTGCTCGGATGGAGAGGTGGTATCTTCAGTGTAGGGAACGGATGCTCTAGATGTATTATGTAAAAGAGGTCCCTACATTTATTCAAGTCATGCTGAATTTCTTCTTTTGAGACTGAAGACAGTTTTGATATTTGCCAAAAACGTTTTAAAATAATAAGAGGAAGGCAGTTTCTTGTAAAAATATTGTGTAATAAAGGTTAAGGGTTTTTAAATATATGAATATATTTCAACTTTGCTGAAAAACATCAAGTTTAAAAATGTTTCTAAACACATGCTGAATATATGGTCTAGGATGATTTATTTTGTGTGTATTGTGTTCTGTGGAGCTTTTATTATCTTCAACCACAAGCTCTATAGCTAGAAGTACTTTTAGTATGCATTTTAATACCTAGCTTTAAAGTTAAATGAAAAAATCAGATAGAGACAGTGATTGATTTTTCCCCAACAAGGGCTTGCTTACTTAGTAGTACAATTTAATTGCTAAACAGGTGTCAAGGTGGCACATAAATCACGTGGAAAAGACTTGATTTATAGCAGCCATTCTTGCAGGTGTGAGTTGGGGTTGGTGTGCAGAGATATTAAGGACCGATGCTCAAATAATGAAAGAAGGGAAAGAAAACATTTCTTGTGGGAAAATGAAGTGAGGCAGCTCAGATTGTAGAAGCCAGCGGCTCTGGGCTGTGAATCAGAACCCCTGGCTTCTCATGGCTCATGTGCTACTAGGTAACAAACTGTGAAGCTGCAGGTCATGTCTTTATCTGTAAATGAGAAGTGCGAACTAAGAGCTTCCAGGTAGATTTTGTGTGTGTGCATGGTCCAATGGTAGCATCTTTCTGGAGTAAGGCATAGAGGAAGATTCTGATGGAAAATCAGTGATGAGTGCCAAGGGTGGGATGGGTATTAATACCACACTAAAAAGTCAATCTTGTTATTTGTTAACTTTGATCCAGAAGTTGAAGGTGTCAATATGCTTACCCCCTAGATTCAGAGTGTGAATTTTACATTTAAAGTCCCAGGTCCTGAAATTTGTGTCACTATTTGGGGTGTTTGTCAAGAAGGAAAACATTTTGTGACATTTTAAATGTATCTTTTTAAAGGTACCGAATGGAATTCTGAACCCTGGAGAATCCTATTTTACCAATTTGTATAATCTCACTGCTGGGTATATAGTGGAGAGTCAATAAAATAAGCTTTTCAGTTGAACTGAATTGAACTTATATATGTATCAGATACTCTGATGTTCTGTTACTGGAGAAATAACACAGGAGAAAAAAACAACTAATTAAGGTAAAATGTCTTAGAGTGGGGCTTTTAGAATAATTAAACTTTCAAAGGCTACCAAAGACCTAAAGTTGATTAGATGTGTGCCCGTGTAATTTAGCTGCTGTGTAACATGCTAAAACGGCCTATGAGTGATTTCTGGGCCACATTAAACAACATTATCTTGTAAGAGAGGGACCAATTAAGTATTTTAGAAGTAAATTAAGGATGCCAGCAATGTTGCTCTGATCTATACAGTTATAAATACACCTGGAATTATTACATAAATCATATATTCATTCCTATAGATGCAAGAATGTAAAAATGAGAAGGTGACCATTTGGAAGGAGAGGTTCAAAAAAAAACCTATTTCTCTAGTTTTTGGTTTATAGTAGCTCATTGGAGTGTTTCTCGTGAGGCCACTGTTAGAAAATTTGTTCATAGCTGCCAGATGATTGCTTATGTTTTGAAGGATGGGAACATTAATCAATCCCATCTGTACTGGATACTTCACTATGCAGTTAGGAAAGAAAGACAATGAAATAATCCCTGTCCTCAAGGAACTCTTATTTTTGTAGACAACACATCAGTGCCCAAAAGTTCAAAAGACTGATAGGTGCTGAAATGTAGATGTTTCTGAGAAACCCGGTGGTTGGACACTGATCAGGGACGGCTTTACAAAGGAGGGTGGGTGCATTAGCCAAAGGGGTGCAGATGCAAAATACCAGAAATCTGTTGGCATTTACAAAAGGGTATTTATTTGGGGTAAAGGCTTACAGTTATCAGGCCATAAAGTGTAAGATACTTCCCTCACCAAAGTCTGTTGCCACGTATTAGAGCAAAATGGCTGCCGACGTCTGCCAAGAGTTCAGGCTTCCTGGGTTCCTCTCTTCCTGGGGCTTGTTTCTCTCTGAGCTCAGGCTTGCTTCCCTCCACAAGACCAGCTGTAGACTATTAGGCCAACAGCTCGTCTCTTTTCCCGAGGCCTTCTCTCCTTCCTCACGACCAAGCTCCTCTGTGAGCTTCCTTCCCCGGGCTCCATCATTAAAAGCTCCAGCCTCCCTTCTCTGCTGTGTAGCCAAGAGGCAAGGATGCAATGTCCTACTGACATGGCCCAATCAGAGCCTTCATCATTATTTATTCAAGTAAAAGTAAAACCTCTGCATCTAATACACCCAGAGGAAAAGACCAGTTTACAAACATAATCCAATATTTCTTTTTGGAATTCATCAATAATATCACATTGCTCCAGTGGGGTTTCGGTTTACTGTTAAGGAAAGAAGAAATTCACCAGTCTGACAAAGGTGAGCGGTTGGTACTAGCCTGAGCAGAGGTGTGAAATATAAGGTTGTAAGGTACATTTCAGATACTGTAAAAAATTTCAGCACATTTTGCTTTTTCTAAATTGTTCTTAGATAATTATTAAATTCAGGTATTCTAAAGATCTCAATTAAGCTCTTTGAATGAATTGATAGTGGTTATATTGGTAATGATGGTAATACAGAAAAGCCTGATGGTGATAGCAACTTTGAGTGCTTTTCAGGTATTTGATATTGGATATATGGAATGAATATAATTAAAAAAAAAACATATTTTCTCTCTGGGCTAAGGCATATTAAATAGGTTGAGGGGAAGGACAAGCCCTGTTTGGATGCTGGGAAGAGAAGGCTTTGCATGCTGCCCAGGCAGTCAGTGACCTTGTGGGCAGCCTCCTGGATCGGGGTGGAGAGCTAATTACTACTCCTGAAGCTGTCTGTGTGGCATAACCCTCTGGGGGGGTTACTGCAGCCTGGGACAAGGCGCCTCCGTGGTCCTCGTCTGTAGGACACACCCTTGAGCTGGTGACTGGGGCATGCACAGCCAGACCTCACGCAGTATGCCTGCACGTGAGGCTGAGGTGGACCTGAAGCAGGGGCTGTGGGAATGCAGGCTGTGCGTAACACTGTCCCGAGGCTCCGGAAGCGAACACAAGAGAGTACCCGGGGGTATACCAGTCAGCACTTCCTCAGCCATGCCAGCCGGTGTCCACTCAGTGGTCAGCCTGAGGCCAGAAGCTTCCCATCCCTTCCAGTGTCTTTAGGGGTCTGTGAATCCCACTGTGCCTCCACATCATCTTGGAGAGGAAAGAAATGAAATCTGAAAGGCTGAACCATCCAAAGATACTGGTACCTAAAGGGGCTGGTTCATAAAACTGAGTTTACCATATTGGAGTACACTTGGGGAATTTTCTTCCTCTGTCAGATGGGCTTGGGCTCACATGAAAGAGTGGACATGAAATGGAAAATACATATGCCAAGTCTCCTCTGCTCATTGACTGTAGAGTGGAAATGTGCAATCTCATGGCACTCACTTTATTTTCTCTGTAAAATCCCAGAGAGTTAGAAAACTTGTTTTACATAAAGAAAAAACGGAGGTTCTTGGAGCTTAAATGACTTGCCATAGTGTACTACAAGTAAACAATGAAGGTTGGATTTTAAACTAGGCTTACTTGGTTTTCAGGTTTGTCTTCTTTTCATTAAAAGGGAATGGAATCTAACTTAGAGTCTCAGCTCCCTGAGTTGGGAGACTGTCTCTTCGGTTCACCGATACATTTTCTGTCCCTGCAGCAGGGTAGGATCCTGCTCAGTTAAGTATTATTGAGTGTAGAACGCCTCCTTTAGTTGGTCTGAATTTGTTCTTGAAAGCAGTACACCTTGCATTTATTTTTTTACAAATATAAAATGTAGATTACTATTTGCTTCTGTATAAATTGGGAGATTGAAATTTAGAGTGGGGTCCACAAAAAAAATAAGATGGTGAGTACAATGGGTTAGAAAAGGAGGGATGGTCATCTATTGTGAGCTCTCCTGTTTGTGCTAAATAACGTCATCCAGGAGAGAGAGCAAAAGGCACTCAAAGGGAGAGAAGGACCTTTGAAATACTTGCCATCTCATTTCCATCCCAGTTTAGCAGCACATAATCTCATTGCCAAAGAAACGGAAGTAGCTTTCCTTCCCTCCATGGGGTCAGGTCTACAGTCTAGCAGAGCATCCAGGGAGTGGGTTGCACAGGGGGTGAAGAGTGGAACTGGTGCCCGTTCCATTCTCAGTTGCGGGAGAGCTGCATGGTCGGCCCAGCTCCACTGCTCCTCAAAGAGCAGACGCTTCCAGAAGAGAGCTGGGCAGGTGGCACAAGAAGCAGGCCCCACTCAAAGGCTGGCAGAGTGGGAAGAGACCATGGCTGCTGAGCTGAACAGGTGGGTGCGTGGCAGCTGGTGGAAGGCAGGAGCTGGAGATGGCTTTGCCATGTGGATTTAAAATAAGTAACCTGAGGAGGAAGAATGAGAATGCTGGCACGTAGGACAAGGCTGGAACCAAGTCAAAACATTAAAAAAGAGAAATCACTCTTTTTCTGCAAGTCCTCTAATTTGGGGATTGTGTGAGAAGCCCTCATGAAGCTCTAAAACACTGGGGCCAGAGCAGGCTCAGCACTCACCCTTTTGTAGGGGTTCTGGTGCATTCCTTCAAAAGGATTAAATGCCACTGAACTGAAGTCATGGGGTTAATGTGTGGGAAAAGCTGCTCTATGTAAACCGAATAAAGGAGAACCAAGGCCTAGAGCAGAGGTTCTAAACCCAATTTCAGGGGGCCTGTGAGCTTGAATTGAAAATTAAAAGAAGCATCATTCTTGTGGGGACGTGTTGGTGCGGGTGTGATATATTTATTAAATAATACACAGTCTAATGTGAACCTAGTAAGGGGTCTGTGGTTTCCCCCTGATTGACAAAGGGGCCCATGGAGCAGAAAAGGTTAAGAACCCCTGGCCTAGAGGATAATCTGCCAAGGAAGGGAAAGAGAGGACAGAGATTCAGACTGAACATGTGGAACAGAAGTCGATAGAGGAGTGTTTCCTGGCTGAGAAGTTTCCAGTAGTAGGGAATGCAAATACATCGAAACAAATTGATCAATTGATTTTAATAAAGTAAAGGTAAAGCTAGCAAGCGTGTATCAAAATGCAAATTATCTAGGAGAACCCTTACAAAGGCAAAACCCCTTATGTACAGAGGAAAATCAATTCTGGGGATTTTTTATTGATGGTAGGTAATACTGTGTGAGAATTGCATTGAAGCTTCTGGGCCAAATGTTTTCTTACTTGAAGGTGTTGATGGAATGATAAAAAAATTGCTATGGCTCTGTCGCCCTGGGGAGTCAAAAAAAAGTCTCAGGCCCCAAGGTTCTTGGTCTACTTGCTACATAAAGTTTACACGTAGAGGATTTTGTGAACAGGGTAGAATGAGCCGCATAGGAGGAATGCACTTCCCTAGACTGCCTTTAAGTTCACAGCCCTCTCGGTGAAGCCCTGGGCAGGGAGAGCACTTAACCTCCTGGAGCTCTGGTTTCCTTCCTATAAAGTGAACGAGTAACAACTGCTCTGTGTCTTAACAAGCAGTTTTGGGGACCAACATAATGGGAGTAAGGCCTGAGAAAACGTTTTGTAGACTGTCATTTGCATGTGATGAAAATGCTCCGGAGGGCTCTGGGTTTCCCATAATGTGCAGGTGGGAGGGGGCTTTGGAGCATGGGGTTTAGAGATTACTGTCAGAAATCCCCCAAGAGGTGGACAGTGAGGGAGATAAGATTAAGTTTGGGGAGGGAAAGTTAAATTGCAAGAAAACACAAAGGACGAGAACATAGACATGCAGAGTGGCCTGAAGGAGACAGAATGGCTATGTGGCTTGTAAGATTCCCCTGTCATCTCTATGTTAACATAACTCAAGAGTGAGTGAGTGTATCAGCTAGAAAGGGTGTTGGTCAGCCATGGAATCCCAGAGAGAGAGTCCCAGTGGCCGACACCGGGGCTGAGGGTGTCCTAGCTATCAGCCCCCGTGTGTACCATCTCCATGAGAGGGCATGCACACAGGGCTGGGAGCCAGCTTAGTTGGAGCGTTTCTGATCACTAGTTGCATTTTCCATAACACTGCCTGATGCTGGTGCTATTTTATATTTGATCTAACGCTCTTTGTTTTACTGACACCTTTACCAAGTAACCTCCTGATTGTGATTCTAGATACAGGATGTGAGATAACGGTTATTCTTTAATGGTAAGTAAAGAAATTAGTATATTGGTATTGGGTTCTACTAGAGAATTATGTACATTTTAGAAAGCCTGGCTAATTTTCTGAGCCTGGCTCTTGGGCCTTTGAAGCAAAGGGTCACATCTCCAGATTTCCTGTTTACTGAGTGTAACCGTTGGCCAATTTGATGTAATTATGAATTCCAAAAATATAATTGAATCATGCTTGTAAACTCATCTGTTAATCTGGGCAAGATTAGGTTATGATTAGGGCCGTTGAGCCCCACCCCTTGGTGGGTGGGGAATCGAATATAAAAGGCAAGGCAAAGAACAGAGTTAAAACAGTCTTTTGAGAAGCAGTTTTGATGTTGGAAAGAAGGCCCCAGGAGAAGAGAAGCAAACCGTTCGCCTGATCGTCTACTGCTGACCTTGTGGAGGATCCAGGAGCTAAGCCTGGAGAGAAACGCAGCCCCGGGAAGAGAGGAACCCCTGAAGCCTGAACCCTGGCAAACGCCGGCAGCTGTCTTGCTCTAACACATGGCAATGGACTGTGGTGAGAGAAGAAACTTAACGCTTTATGGCCTGGTAACTGTGGACTTCTACCCCAAATAAATACCCTTTATAAAGACCAACCCATTTTTTGGTATTTCACATTAGCACCCCTTTGGCTGACTAATACACTGAGGATACACGGGGCCATTCAGAGGCTGAGTGTAAGTTTCTTAGGAGTTGTGGATGGATCTACTCAGTCCCTAGCGTGGCTCAAGTCCTCAAGACAGGCTTCAGGAAGAGGAATGATTTGAACACTTACTGTGTCCAGTTCTTTAGACACTCATTTGATTCTTACAATAATAACACAGGTTAACCTTTGCATGGTAACTGGGTGCTACATACCAAAACATCTGGAAGGTGTGGGCCACCCAGGAAATAATGAGATTTTTAACTTGGAGGCATAATGTAACAACTGAAGTAGTTGACAATAGGCTGGAAAGAGATCCCTTCTGTCTTTCACTCTCGTCCAGTATCTGGTAGAGTGTCTTCATGAATATTTGTGGAATAGAATAGAGTTGTTCCTCTTGATACAGCTAAAATCTTAAAATCGTTGCATGTTAGAGTTAGAAGGGACCTTAAAGATCATCTGTCTCAAAGCCACATTTTATGGATGAAGAAAAACTAAAACCCTGAGATCATAAGTGGGTTTTCCCAGGTCATACAAGTAGTGGCAGGGGGCAGGGCTAGAATTTCTATTCGGGTACCCTTTTGGCTTCAGTCCACTGTCTCAAGATTTGTCTGGAAAGAGGAAACTCCCCCCATCTCCCCATCCCTCCACGCCACCTCCAATCCCAGAAGGTGTAGTGCTAGCCTTTGCCTTGCTTCATGTGACCATCTGATGACTGCTAGGATTGTTGTCTAATTATACAGTGAAATATTGATCTTGGTTGCCATGATTTATACTGCAAGTCATTTCCGTTCTAATTTGAATTACCAAGAGAGGACGCATTAGTGTACAGTGTAGTTGAAATGTGTTGGGCACTATAGAAATTACTTTCCTGTGATTTTGTTTTCCATCTAAATTTTTTTTCTATTACAGCAATTGTGATTTTCCATTTGCCACAGTAAGTATAGAACCATTTAGTGCATCGAGGAGGAGTGGATTGGCATGCCTTTGCATTGTGACTTTGTGTATTTCAATCTGAGACATGCCATACTTATGTATTTGCATGGGGTCAAAGGTTGAGAATTCTGAATCAGACATGAAAATCCTGGTCTCTTCTTTTTACAGCATTTACAAAACTAAGTAACTAACTATACGATCAAAGCTACAGAGTCCCTTAACTTTCTAGAAGAAATGAAGATAAGCCAATAGAATCCAATTCATTTTGTTGATCATGCATCACATGTTTCTTGAACTTGTGCAGTGATCCACGTGCTCTGGTAGTTGCCAGGTATGTAATGGCAAATAAGATGTTTCTGATTTGGGGAAATTATGGTGTATTGATGGAGATGGCTAGCTACACAAGTGAGTAAATAGCTACTATATCTAAGTTTGCTGAGGGTTGTAATGGTAGTGTACACTGATGAACAATGTGATAACGCTGTGGTAGGAGTCACGGCCAGAGGACTCTCCACGGAGCAGCTCTGAGGAAGAGATTTCAAAGCTGAGTCTTGTACAATAGGAGATGGCTAGGCAAACAGATATTCTAGGTAGTGGGGGAAGCATGTGCAAACGTGTGGGACTATAAAACCAGAGTGGATAAACCAGAGGCCGCGTGGGCTGCCAGAGGGAAATGGGTGATGGAAGATGAGACCCCCAAGAGCAGGTGCTGCTTGCAGGGGTGTAGGAATGGGAGCCTTGCAGGGATTCAGAGCTGTAGGGAGACTTGGACGTTTCATACTGTCTCTGAGAGCCACTCAGTAAAATAGAGAGGAATTTGAGCCATAAAAATTAAATGTATAAGGTATGGCATAGAAACTGTCCTATGAATAATGAAATCAACGAAACCCAGGTTCATGTCCAGTTTATTATGTCATGAAAAAGAGAAGGTCTTACTCATGAGGGTTGCCTTGAAGGAAAGGAAGACAGAAGCCGAGGGGCCCTGACCCCTCTGTGTCTTCTTAAATCCCCAGTAAAGAGTACAAGTCACAAAATTCCCTTTGTGAAAGGAATTTGTAAGTGGGGAGAATAGAGAATTTTTTGCAGCAAAAGAAAAACATACATGTATGTAGGAGATACATATGAGAAGTCAGCAGCTGAAACCAGCAGAAATCTGGGTGGTGGCTTTGGAATTCCATGGACTTTGATGGCCAGGACAAAAAATGATCTCTGTGGTGTATTGGGCGTGTGTGTGCAGCTGACGCTGGCTAGTTGCATTTCTGCACAGGTAGTACCTGGTTATATCAACAACCTGGCATATGTGGTGATTCAGCCACACCAAGGGAATAGTGAAAAGCAGGGTCTTTCCACTAAAGGTGGAGAGCAAGACCTCACTAACTTCTCTCCTGATATGAGCTCTAGAAAAAGAATCAAGAACATGGACCAGAGGAGGCAGCCTTGTTATTTTTTGTTGAATTTCCAGGCTACTCATAGATACCGGATTCTGTGCAGTTCCATTAAGAATTCTAGATACCTCTGATATTTTCAGATAACTTAGCTTCTGAAAATGTTCTTCCTTCAGTGAGAACTCAGATATTTCACTTGCCTGTCAAGTTATCCTTAGGTTTCCTACATGTTTGGTTTTCAATCTGTCAAATCTTTTCACCTACCCATTTATTGGATTTCTGAGTAAATGTCCTCTGTTTAGTACCTTGCTGACATACTATATTTGTTGATATAGGAAAAATAGTCCCACCTGGCATTTTTTTTCTTTAAAAATCTTTATAATCCTATTACACCCTTTATCTCCTTTTAAAAAAAATCTTGATTAAATAAGATAATGTATTTAAAAACCTAAAATATTGCTCCTGTACTCCAGCTACCCACAGTTTTTAAGTCATTGATTCCTTTCACTAGAATTCTTTTTGACTGTCTTCTCTAAGTGAAAAGTTAACAAGTACTCTTTGGTTCCTGTGGGTGGAAGGAAATTGAAGCACATATTTTATTTTGTAAACTTTCTTTTATTTGAGGAGCATTATCTTATCAGAAATGCCGTCTATGAAACATTGTAGCACGTTCCAAGGCATCCGTATAGTGAGACTTTATTCACATGAGTTTACAGAAGGTCGCAAAGGGTGGAGAGCCAGTGTTATGAATTTTTCTTTTTTTTCTATCCTTTGAATTCTCGGACCCTTTCTTGGCATAATTATGTAGACCCCCATATACAATCTGGTGTAGAAAAAACTGACAGAAGTCCCCTTAAGTTCATAACTTTGGCTTTGGGTACATGGAATCATTTATAAGTGGTGCTTTTACAACTTGGTTCCTTTCTTCTTGTGATCGGTAAAGGTAAAATTTCTGAGAAGTTATTTCTGAGAAACGATTCCAAATTAAGGAAAAATAGAAGTGTGACAAGTATATGCACTATGTGCTCTTGGAGTAGATTTTTTTTTTCTCTCTCTTTCTATAAAACTCAAAGCTGGGCCAGTTGACAAAATTTGAATAAGGCCTGTAGATGAAATAATAATATTCCATCAGTTTTATTTTCCTGAATTTGATAATTGTACTGTAATTATTTTTAAAAGTCCATGGCTTTAGGAGACACACTGAAATCTTTATTACAGATAAAAGGCTATTATGTCTGCAATGTAGTCTCAAATGGTTCAGAAAAAAATAGAGAAAGAAGGGCAAACATGGTAAAGAATATTAATGTTTGGAAAATCTGAGTCAAGGACATATGGGATTTGTACGTATTTTGCAACTTCTATGCATTTGAAATTATTTCAAAATTAAAAGTCAAACAAACTTGTTAAGATGTAGAACATATAACCAAAATGTGGAAAGAAAAACTAGCAACATCTTGGGGGGAGGGGAAAGGACAGTTTCCTTTTTTCCTAATTTTTCTGCAGGATCTTAGACTATTTTAGGGAAGGGTAAAGAAAACTGAGACTAATATGGCAAAAGGTTGTCCACCCTTCCTGGTGAGGCCATGGGGGAAGGAGTTAATATTTTCATTAATACCTTTATCCTGGTTTATAAAGGTACCTATCAAGATTGCCCAATACAGTTCTTGCAAAAGCCCTTACGATGGGTGATGCTGTCCCTATTTCTTCAGAGAAGGAAGTTGTGGCTCCTAGAGGCTGAGTAATTTGTTCATTCTCATAAGCTATTAAGTGGTTGGGTTGTGATCCAAATACAAGTCTGTAATTTCAGAAATGCTCTTTACAGTACCCTGCTGCTTCCCTGGCCTCTGAACTACATAGCTTTGTAATTCCCGTCTTCACTGTAGAGGCTGTTTACGTAAATGAGGACTTAGTCTGGAGTGGGTAAACCAGCACTGGCATGGTGAGGTAGAGGAGGAAAAGTTCTGCTTTGCATAGATCCTGATTATGCATTTTTCTCATCCCACTTAGCTGGGATGCTGGCCTATTTGAATAGCTCTATTTAGAGTGCCACTGTAATTGGCCACTGCAGTTTTTCTTTTTTCCTTTCGTTTTTGCCTTGATTTCTCTCCATCTGCTACTTGTGGTTGCTTTGACTCAACTGTGTCACCAAGAAGGGGTAGAGAGGAAATGAGGGCTCAAATGAGTATGAAGTATGTTCAGTGCCTCAGCTATTTATGTCTTATGGCAAGTGAGACTAGAAACAAGTGAGAGCACTGGGAACAGATGTTTTGAATCAAGGGACTCATCATTACTTAACACTTATTCATAATTATAAGCAGGAGCTTGGTGGTGGATTGAAGCCATGTGTGCCAGCTCTTAGGAAACAGCAAATTTGGGGGGAGCAAGAACTGCCCACATTTACCTTATTTTGAAGCTATTTATGTATAAATAAGAAAAATCAGACACACAGGTATTTCCTTATAACAAAAGTATATAAAAGTGAAGAATAATTTTGTGTCTAATGATAGTACTTTTTACCCCAGTAGAGCTAAGCAAACTTGCCTCATTCCTTAAATCTGTACAGAAAGCTCTTTAAAGTCTAGAATTTTCAACAATTCTACAGCCATCTTTTTCTTTCACTCTTTAACATTTCCAAATCATTTTTAAGATATTTATAAGAATGTATGTTTAACTGACTTCTTTTGAAACTGAAGGAAAAGGGTTTTTCTTCACAGGCATAAAATCTCAAACACAGCAGACCAATGTGTGACATTAAACCTTGATATACTTGCCAGGGAAACCCTTATCAGGCCCTGCTGTGCCGTGCTTCCACTCGTCTCATCTACAGAGTTTTGAAAGACTTTGTCCAAGTTACTCTGCTGCCTGGATGTCAGGGTCTTCCTTCTCCTCCTGGATCTGGGTATCAGACGTCTCACAAAAGTGTGCTTTGGATGGAGATTTTGGGGATCTTTGCAGGACCGTATAACAAAATCACAATGTAACTATTGCTTCACCTAGACGTGTACTTTGCTTTAAGAAGAGTCTTGCTTCTCTGGAGTTTAGCTGTGCAGTCCACTATGGTAGCCAGTAGCCACATGTGGCTATTGAGCTCTTGAAATGTGGCTAGTCCAAATTGCTAGGTGTTATACATACCAGCTTTTGAAAACTTAAATCTTTACATTTGAAGAAAAAATAAAATATCTCAATAATTTTTATTGATTGGATGTTGTAATGACATGTTGGATATGTGGCTAATAAAAAATTAAAATTACACATTTAGTACTTGATTGGATTCTTTATGTTGTTCTATAATTGATAATTTCTAAGTGTGTATTTTAAAAGGAATTTTAAATTCCATAAGCCCAGGAGCCGTGTATTCTATTCCATTTTTATTTCTTTTCCCAAACTGGAGTGCTTCTTACTTGTTGGACACCATGTGGTTTTAATACATAGTTCTTGGTTAGTTTCTTTTTTTTAAGGGAGGAGAAGCATATTTCTGTGCCTTTTTTATGGTTATTATAAAAATTGTCCATAAATCATTGCTCATATTTGCTTAATGAAAATAGGCCTGAATAAAATTGGGAAACATTTTTTTTTTTTTTTTTTTTTTTTTTAAATTCTAGGAAGTTAGGAACATTTTAAGAATCAGAGTGTAGGAAATTTATTTAAAAGGACATAGAACTCTGCCCAGTAGAATCAATCTCCAGCCTGGTGGAAATTAATGGAATATATTTAAGGCTGACTCAGGTGCATATAAAAAGTTGCCAGTTTATTATGATTGAGAGGAGTAGAACGCGTTGTACCAGTACATTACTAGGATTTACGGAAGGTTCATGAAGAGGGGCTTTAGAGGAGAATAAGTGCCATGTGCTTGACTCTGAATTTTTCAATTAGCAGAGAAATGAGGGTCATATCAAGCCAAAAGTGACCGGCTTCTATCAGGAAACAAAAACTGTGTGGGCAGGCACAAGGACGTTTTATCTTGAGCTGGTCATAGACATTCCTAAATTGGAAAAGGGAAAGACTGAAAATCTAACTTGCATTGAAAACTCTGGAAGAAAGTTTGTTTTGTTCACTGAGGCCCTGTTGATTGCAATGCCTTGTCCAGAAGACGAGGGCTTATTTTCTAAGAACTTACTAACTAAAAGAGAAAGATTTGCTCAACCATCTGTATTTGTTGATAAACTTCTCCTGGCTGAAGGCTAGTGAAAGATCTTTTTTTCCTCCTAATTCTGGAGATGTTAAGCACTCAGGGAACTGACCAGGTGGGGTGGTAGGAGGGGAGCTAATGTTTAAATGACTGCATTGATGATTCCCAGGGAATAGATTGAGAAAGAACATTTAATCGAGAGGATTTTAATCAGTCATTTTCTTTCTTTCCCACCCCCCACCCTGACCTGCCCTAACCCCTGTTAACCTGTGTTTTAGATTCTGACTCCATGAGTTTGCTTATTCTAATTGTTTCATATCAATGAGATCATACATTATTTGTTCTTTTGTGTCTGGCTTATTCCACTCAACATGATGTACTCAGGATTCACCCATATTGTCGAATGTATCAGAACTTCTTTCCTTTTTACGGCTGAATAATATTGCATTGTATGTATATACCACATTTCATTCATCTATTCATCATTTGATGGGCACTTGGATTGTTTCCATCGATTGGCAATTGTGAGTAATGCCACTCTGAACATTGGTGTGCAGCTATCTGTTTGAGTCCTTGCTTTTGATAATTTTGCATATATACCTAGAGGTGGGATTGCTGGGTCATATGGTAATTCTATACTTAACTTTCCCAGGAACTGCAAAAGTCTTCCACAGCCCAGTCATCTACATAATCAGACAATTTTAACAAAACACAGTGCAAGACTCCCATGTTTAATCAATACTGCCCTTTCTAAATGCCTAAACTTATTTTTAAAATTTTCTGCAGGCCACAGATAGTATTCAGGCCCTATTACTACGTTCTGAAATCTTGGGCTGATGGCATTCTATGTGAAGGTTCCTAAATATTACTGCATATTTACAAATATTTGTTTCACTTCTACTGTTACATAATTTTAAGACCTTTAAATGTTCTTTGATCCTTTAATAGCTAGCCTAGGCCTGTTACTGCTACTGCTTGCTTGTTGTGTGGTTTTTATTTGGGGACAAGAGGGTTGTTATCACTTTTAGAAGGTTCTCTGATTTATTGGGGCAGCTATTTAAACATAGACAAGGACATATTTAAAACATACTTTCCAGGTCATTCCTCTGAGAAACACTTCTGTATGTGCTGAACGTATGATACATTTGTTCTTGGCAATAGACAGTTTTTCATGTGGTTTCTAGGTATCATCACAGCAGTGTGCACATTCTTTATTATTGATTAAAAAGCATACATATTTAACCAAAGCCATATTAAGACTAAAACAAAAGTGATGTTTTAAGTCTTTTATCATCCTCCTTGTTTAAAAATCTGGTTTCTCCTTTGTTTTCTCTAAAAAGTCCTTTGTTCCCAAGACTGTATTGGGGAAACTTCTTGAAGGAGATGTCAGTAAAAATAATTGTTTAGACTTTCTGTCGGCTGTAAAGGCGAACGCACCGTGGAAAGCACTACTGCTTTATTTAGTAGTAGGACGTGTTTACTGTGAAGAATAGTCATTTTCAAAAGAGTCACATGCTCCTTGCTTGGGACTGAGAGAGCCCAGGGAAGGCGCTAGAAGGCCCTGGAGACAGTCCTTCTCCTTGGGAAGTGCCTGGCAGTCCTCATTCCTGAGCCTGTGGTAAACGAATGTGGTTGGAGCCTGGGGCACATTGGATGGGAACAGGCTATGCTAATCTGTACCCCGTGATTAATGGAACCTATGTTTTAGTCTGTGTGATATTGGGGAGGCGTTTTCATTTTCTAAGCCTCGGTTTTCTCTTGTTCAAAGTGAGGGGTTTAGACCAGCCAATCTCTAAGAACACTTCCAAATCTAATATTCTGTGTTTCCGTGATTCCATGATTTGGTTCCAGGTGATTGGGGCTGTGAAGGACACGGCGTGTTAGCCCTACCTTTTTTGCAGTGCTGATTCAAGGTAGGACTGAGGGCATGTTAATATATTTTAACGCTCATATCATGACTTCCTCTGTCCTTGGCATGCCAGGCAACTATTCCTTCAACAAACATTTATGGAAGGCCTACTGTGTGCCATGAGTTGGAAGCGGCACCAGCCCTTCTCCTGTCTTAGTGCATCAAATGTGCGCTATTTAGCTATTATTAATCCAGCACAAATCTTGCATGCTAAAAACCTCAGGGACTTTTCAGAATGAGATTTTTAGTTTGCTTACCTGCCAAAAATGTTAACGACTTTAATCTGAGCTATGATAATACTCCCTTTTAATTTTAGTAGACCCCTTTCTTTGCATTTCTTCTCACAGATTATTGTAAAATTGAATAATTAGCTTTGGTTAAATCTATTATATAAGAAAGTGCAAAGGTATATCCTAGTTAGGGCCACCCATGAGATACAGGTACTTTGTCTTGAGACCAAAAAAAGGTAAGATAAAAGAGAAGTGACTAAGTTTGTGTGTGAAGTTTGGTTCAGATTAATAAATTTACAGTGAGTTTAATTATGTGTCTTGTGCTATTCCAGGAATTGGGAGAACAAAAACAAACACAACAGCTCCTGCACTGAAAGAATTTAGGGCCTATCAGAACATAAGTAATTCATGATGCATGATAAGCACATAAAATAGAAATTATGGTAGTACAAGGAGAGTGTGGTGATTTCTACTGAGGAATCAAGGAAGACTTCCCATTAGACAGTCAAACGGGTTTTGGAGGATGAATAAAAATTTCTCTGGGGGGGGGGAATATATATATATATTTCATGAAAAATGAAATAAGATGTAGTAAAAAGAAAACTCAGTTTGAGTTGTTTGGAGCTCCTGGTGGGTGGTGAGGACAGATTTGTAGGCTGGACCCACATCCAGAAAGGTCTTGGCTCTGTACAGAAGCTTCCACTTTATTCAGTGGAGCATGCATGTCAGCATCCCCACGTCTAGCTCAGAAGCCATAATCTGGCTTTGATGACCTTCCCCAGATACGTGGATGTGGGTCTGCCCCAGCCTTTACCTTACTGCACTTGAGGCTCTTTGGGGCTCTGAGATGATAAGGGAAATACCTGGGCCTTTGTGTGAGTGAAGACGCTCTGAGGCTCTGCTCCGCCTATCTCAGGGGTAGACCAAGGAACGAATTTTGCTAGATGATAAAAAAAAATTACAGGGGGAAACTCTTAGGCTTTTACCTGAAAATTTAAGGAAAGTGACAAGATGTGGGACCAAGGGAAAGAGGCCCAGGAAATTTGTACTAAGAAAATAAAAACTTTATATCCAGAAACCTCTGAAGTTAACCTTTGATGAAGCAACAAAACAAATACTCTCAGGGCTGCAGAAGGCAAGATGCCAGATGCTGTTAGTAAACAGTGTACCAGTGACAGATGTAGGGGAAGTTTACTTATTTGGGAATCCTGGGGGTGTATTAGTATTGTCATAGGAATGTCTGAGACCCTCACTGTGTGCTAATATGTGCACTGATTTATGAGGAGCACAGACAAGCCAGGTCTTTCAGCTACTAATAAAAGAAATTCAGGAATATAAAGGACTCATGATCTTCATCTTTAAAATTAAAAATGCCTTTGGCTGGTATTAAAGCAATAGGGATGCCTGGATTTTAAATGAGGGCTGCAAGGAGCAGTAGAAAGAACATAGGATTTGGAGCCTAAAGACTTAGCTTAATGCTTGAGTTTTGCTACTTATTTTATGACTCTTATGACATTTACTTAAATTCTCTGAGTTTCCATTTCACCTTTAAAATTGGGATAATAATAATGGCAACATCAAGAGACCGTTGAGTGACTTGAATGAAAAAATGCATATAAAACATTTCTTATGCTGTGGAGATACTGTTTGACAGCTCACATAAGGTCTAGAAGTGGGAACAGAAACAGAATGTGTAATGAAATGTCATGGTTCAGATCCAAGTACTCTACATGGTTTTGCCTGCACTGAGTTCATATTCATTATCTTGACAAGTGGCTTGACAAGTTGGTCTCTGAGATGCCTTGTAGGCTGTGATATTCTGTCATCTATATGGTATAGATCAGGGGTTCTTAACCATTTTTGTTTCATGGACCCCTCTGCCAGACAGGTGAAAACCACGGGCCCTTGCTAAGTCCATACTATACTGCGTATTATTTAATAAATATATCACACCTGCACCAACACGGCCCCACAAGAATAATATTTTTTTGAATTTCAATTCAAGCTCACAGACCCCTGGTTAAGATCCCCTGGTATAGATCATAGAATATGGCAAAGAAAGTTCTTGGTGATGGCAGGAAACATAATAAGTATATTTAATATTTAAATTTCTTTTTAAAATAATTTTCAGAAGGTAGCTGTTGAACATGAAATACTAAGGTTACCATTGACATGACATCTGTTTTCAAAGGGAGCCAGTTATGATACAGTGGAGAGCAATACTAATGAAAACAATAAAAATATATTAAATCTGTATTTTGGGGCTTTTAAAATAACACTAATCATTATATAAGGGATCTGATCTGGATTCCTATCCCATTTTTGCCATGAGTGATTGTTACCTTTTTGACTGAGTTAATCTAATAAATTGGAATAAGAATAACCATCATATTTATATAGCATTTATTACATGTTGGGTACTGCTCAAAGAGCTTTACATATATAAGCAAATTTAAATCTTACAATAAATCAGTGAGACATTATTTTTACCCCATTTTGTAAATGAGGAAATTGAGGCGGCACAGAGCTTAACTAACTTTCCCCAGGGTTTCATGCAACTGATAGGTGTGAGAGATGGGACTTATACCCAGAAAGCCTGTATTAGTCAGCCAAAGGGGTGCTGATGCAAAATACCAGAAATCTGTTGGCTTTTTCAAAGGGTATTTATTTGGGGTAGAGGCTTACAGTTATCAGGCCATAAAGCATTAGTTACTTCCCTAACCAGAGTCTGTTGCCACGTGTTGGGGCAAGATGGCTGCTGACGTCTGCAAGGGTTCAGCCTTCCTCCTTCCTCTTAAGGCTCCATGGTCCCAGCTTCTTCCAGTATCAGCTGTAGTCTGGCTTAAGTCTCGTCTCTCTCTTGGCTCAGCTGCTCTGCTCGTTCCACAAGGCCAGCTGTAAACTATCAGGTGAAATGCTCGTCTCTCTTCCCAGGACCTCTGCCATGTCTAATGAAGCCACCTCTCTTTCCTCACTTATCTGCTTCTCTGTGTGTTTACTTCCTGGGGCTCCAGCATGAAAAACCTCCAACTGTCCCCTCTGCCTTGTCGTTTTCTCTGTGACTCCCTGCCCACCAAGTGGGTGGGGACTTGGCATCGTACTGATGTGGCCCAATCAAAGCCCTAGTCATAATTTAATCAAGTAAAAGTGAAACCTCTGAATTCAATACAATCTAAGAGTATCACTAGCCCAGAGGAACAGACCAGTTTACAAACATAATCAGTATTTCTTTTTGGAATTCATCAATAATATCAAACTGCCACAGAGCCTGTCTCTACAGCAGCACTTTCCAATAGAATTCTAATGTGAACAGCATGTCATTTTAAATTTTCTAGCAGCCATACTTTAAAAAGAAACTTTTTTAAAAAGTGGAACTAAACACCAATCCTGCTCAGACTTTTACAGAAAATTGAACAAGAGGGAACACTCCCTAATTCATTTTACAAGGCCAACATCACCCTCATACCAAGGACAGATAAAGATACCACAGGAAAAGAAAATTAGAGACCAGTATTTCTTATGAATAAGATGTAAAAATCCTCAAAATACCAACAGACTAACTCCAACAGCACATTAAAATAAATCTATACCATGATTATGTGGGATTTATCCCTGGTGTACAAAGCTGGTTCAACATAAGAAAATCAAATAATGTAATATACTTCATTAACAGAATGAAGGGCAAAAACCACATAATCATCCTAATTGATGCATAAAAGGCATTTGACAAAATCCAGCACCTTTTTTTTTTTTAAGATTTATTTTATTTATTTATCCCCCCCTT
>JAQZBX010006115.1:0-54190 GCA_029593785.1 Cabassous unicinctus | reverse complement strand
ATTAGCGTGGGTGGGCTGGAAGGTCCAGGGATCTGGGGGTGGGTTGGGAGAGGGACCAGGTGAACACTGGGAATTTGCAGGTATGTGGTTGAATGTACAAAGATGGGAATGCTCTTATGAAAAAATGACAAGGAAGGATTACTGGTTTAGCGTGTTGGATGGGGGGTGCATTTGGGATAGAGTGAACCTGGAGCAGGCTTCTAGGGAGTGTGTGAATGATCATTTTGTCATAATGTATTGTATCAATGTGTGGAGACCCACATAATGAGCAGGAAGAAGTTGGACTCCCATCCTCAGGAAGACCGATTTGTTCACAAATAGAGAGGCAGGTGTCTCTCGAGAGCATGGGTGGTTTCTAATAGGGAAGGACAGATCTGTGTGTCAAGCCCTCTGTGTTGTTGCAAGTAATTATGAATCTTGCCCTTCAAGGAGTGAAGCCTGGTGTCACCATGGCCCCTGAGGTTAGGGAGAAGAAGGGATAGAATAGATGAGAGAGGGGGTACATGTGTGGAAAAGGAAATGTTCTGCATTATCTTGCAATGTTGGATACAGGCCATGTTAAAATTCAGCAAAAAATTATAAAAGTGTATAGTCTAAAATGCAAACCCTAATGTAAACTATTGACTATTGTTAGTAGCTATGTTTCAATTTTTGTACATCAGTTGCAATAAATGTACCATCCATACATAAAAAGGTTATTAATACAGGAAGGGGGAAAAGGGGAAAGATGTTGGGTATATGGGAGTCCCTTATATACTCTGTATGTTACTTTACTGTGACCTAAAACTTCTTTGAAGACAAAATGAAAAAAGGAAGACAGTGTGGAAGAAATGGAAGAAAATGTCACTGTACATACAGGATAACAGATATTACAGTGATGAAAGGCAAAATGACAAAAAAAATTAATAATTTTCATTATTTCTTAATATTCCAATTTTTAAAATTTTAATTAAGTTATTGTTTTTCTAAATTATTATATGTTTTATTTCTTATGTTTAAACCTATCATTATTATTTCATTTTCCTATTCTTGGCTTCCTTTTAAAGAATTTTCTGACTACAGCAGGGTTACAACTGTGAGAGGGGAAGATAAGTGGTGTGGGGTGTCAGTGGTGGGGGATACATGGGAGGAAGCTCACCTGGGCATACATATAATTTATATAAATGTGTTCAAATGTTCATGGGGCATTGTCACAGTGGGTAGAGATTCATGCACTAACTGAAAGGGCATTGAATTCCCATTCTAAGAAGCTTTGCCACATCCTCTAATGGAACAGCAACAATCCCCTGAGTACAGGGGCAATGACTAGTGAAGATGGATGGTCTATTGATGGGACCTTGATATTGATGATTATGCTTATAGGCCTTTGCTCCTGAAATTTAAACTTATTCTGGTGTTGTAGGGTTCCTAAGAGTTACATCCTGAGAGCCTCAATGTTGCTCAGATGTGGCCTCTCTCTAAGCCAAATTCAGCATAAATGCGTTATCTTCCCCCCAGTGTGGGACATGACTCCTGGGCATACGCTTCCCTGGTAACAAGGGATTACTACCAAGCACCAACTAGCAATACACCTGGAAAATGATCTTAAATAAAAAGGGGAAATGGTAAAGACCAATGAGTTTATATGGCTAAGAGACTTCAAAGTGAGTCAGGAGGTTATCCCAGAGGTAATGTTTATGCATGTCTCAGCAGGAGCGCATATACTGCCAAAGTAGATACTATTCAAATTGTGGGGCTCCTGAGGGCTCTGGAGACACCCAGATCCTACAGTCATGGCAAATACCTCTGGAGTTTGGTGCCTTGCCAGTGGACCCTACTTTGGAGTTTGTGCTCCCAAGTGTGACAGAGTTGGATTCAGTTGTGACTTCTCTACACATGCCTCTTCTGTCCCTTCTATTTTGACCTAGAGTTGTTGCTGGAGTTGGTAGTTGTACACCCAAAAGATTTGAATCTTTGGGCTGTCCATGTGCCAACTGGGCCATGAGCCTCAGAGGAGTTGCAACTCCTACTCTCCAGTTCATTGGCTTCACCCAGGACAACTAACAAGGAGGTGAGGATGGACAAACACCATACCAAGGAAATGAGAGCATCTACAACTGCAAGCATGAGAGTCCTGTCCATCAGCCATATGAGATTGAAGCTCCCTCTCTATTAGAGGTGAAATGGGCATCACTATGCCAGAATCCTCAGGAATGGGGAATAAAATATGTACTTAGCAGACTTACTTGTATTCTACTATAGACTTATTGTGATTCTAGCAATGGAAGAAATTATATCATTGAAGTGTAAACAGTGGCCACTGGAGGTGCTGAAGGCAGGAAGATGGAAAAAGAGGTGTAATGTGGGGGCAATTTTGGGACTTGGAATTATCCTAAATGGCATTGCAATGACAGATACAGGGCATTATATAACCTGCCATAACCTACAGATTTGAGTGTGACAGAGTGTAAACTACAATGTAAACTATAATCCATCCTTAGTGGCAATGTTCCAAAATGTGTTCATCAATTGCAATGAATGCACCACACTAAAGAAAGAAGTTGTTAATGTGGGGGAAATTGGGTGATATGGGGAGTGGGGCATATGGGAATCCCTTAAACTTTTTTATGTAACATTTTGTGTAATATAAGTATCTTTTAGAAAAAAATAAAAATATATTTAAAATATGAAATAAAAAGTACCAGTGTCATGGGGCTGGCAGAGCCTGTCCCTTGTGTTCGCTACAAAGTATCCCCAGGGGGACTTGCATCCACCCACACATCTCCGCAGGTGAGGCCAAGACCCAAGTAACACTGCAAATGACCTGACGTCTTTTCTTTCTGCGGGAGGAGGACCACAGCTCAGAGAAGCACTGGGTTAGGGTAGAGCAAACAGGCACTGAGGACTGTGTCTCCCAGCTGAGGGCCCTCCTCCTCCTCCAGTTCAGGCTGCCTGCCCCAACCATGTTCTCACTCCTACAGCCTGCACGATGGCCACCCACTGGTCCCTGATGTGCTGGATCCATTGCCTGCTGGGCTTGAATCTCCCTGCTTGTGTTTATCCCTCCACATTATAAGTGTGCAGGGCTTGCACACAGGAGACACTTAAGGCACATGGATTGAAGCCCCTTAACTGTCAATGTTTTGGCTCCACATAGCACAACTAAGCCACTGAGTGTGCTGTCTGTCCAGTCAGGAAAGGGATGCCCATCAGACAACAAGCCTGTGTCCTATGGCCACTGCATACAGTAGATGGGGAAAACTCAGGATACCTAGAACAGTCCCTGGAGAGTAGACCCCTGGGGAGAGCAGCCTGGAGAAGTAAGCAAACTGTGGTGATCATGCTAAGGGGAGTATCCTGGGGGAGAGGAAGCTTGGAGGAATATCCTGAGGTTCAGACTCTGGGTAGAGAGCCCCCAGGGTGGGGACAGCCTGGTGGCAGAAGCAACCTAGAAGATGAGCATCCTGGGAGAGAAGCAATCTTGAGCCCCTGGGACCTCAGTGCTGTCACCACAATCATGACCTGTTCCCAAGCCCCCATCCATGTAGCCCTCTGGCCTGGGAGATGCTGTCTCCCTCTACACTTTGGCTGCTCCATCCTCCTCCCTCTTTACAACCCTGATCTTGTCACACTCACCCACAACTGTTCACTCCCACTTGGGACAGAGGGAGCCCAGGAAAGGCACAACAACCAATTGATCTCTAGGAAATATCCCTCATGTCCCAGTGGTCACCAGCACCCAGGCTGCCAGCTCCTTAGCCTCAACCCTCCTCCTTTCTCCTTGGCCACCCATGACCTCCACAGCTTACCACCTCTAGGACCATGGCACTAAATTCACAGTGACAGAAATCAACCAAGCAAGAAGGTGCTCCCTGTCCCACAACCCAGCTTGTGAGCTGGAGTGCCCCCGCTGCATCACATGTTGCTCCCCCCAACATTAACCCTTTTTAATGAGTCATTCCCATAGCTGAGGTATGTGTAGGTCTCCCATCTTTCACATCAGCCTCTCTGGCCTCCCCACCCCTCCAGTGGCCCTGAGATGCAGCTCCCCACTCCCAAAGCACCTCTCAGAATGAGCAGGGTCCTGCTGCTGACTCTGCCCCCACTCTCCGTGGCACACTCGGATATGCCTGCCATGGCACCAGCATCATGGCTCAGCTCATCAGCCACCTCCACCCAACACCCATCCTGGAAAGTCCTTATCTGCTTGGTTTCTGGAACACCACACCCTTTTTATTTCCATCTTCTCTCACCCACCACACTCCCTCAGTCCCTCTGCTGATAACTCCTTACTTTGCTTTGTGCTGGAAAGTTCTAGATATGAGTCCCTGAAGGGAAAAGAAGCAAGAACTCATCCTTCAGCCTTCTCTCACTCTCTCTCCATCACTCAGACAGATGCAAATCTTGCCAAAGTTCTAAGCACAAAATTGCACAACACTGGCAAAGAGTTGACCACCACTGAAGCTGGATGACAGTTCCATTCACTATGCAATTTACTTCTCTGTATACCTGAAATTTTCCACATAATTATGCTCTCTACTTCTGTGTATACTTGAAATTTTTGTGGAAAAATAATACGCAAAATAAAATTTAAAAACATACACACAAAAACTGACATGTCAATAACTGTCTGCCAAAGACTTGATATCCAAACGTCTATTGAACAACTGCATGGAGGTCTAAACCATGTCTTGCACATCACACACCCAAACAGAACTCCATTCGTCCCTCCCAAAATCTTCTCCAGTGACTGGGATAATGGATAGCTTGGTGAGGAGCACTGTGCCAGGAGCCTTTTGCTGTACCTTTAAGATGAAATGACAAACAGGTCCCATGTGATAAATCTGGCCCATGGCCTGTTCTCCTGTGGCCCATGAGCAAAGAATAGCTCTTTCACTTTTTAAGGCTTGTAAACCACCCCACCCACACACAGACCATAAGTCACTTCCAGTATATGCCATTTACTGGGAGTCTGCTGACTCTGTTCCAGGGCACCAAGCCCCTCCTGCACCCTGACCTGTACCTGGAAACACCCCCCTGCCAAGACCAGCCAAAGGCAATACCCTTCCTGAATGAGGTCTTCAGCCCCCATCACCTGGCTCCCTGGGCTATGCAATTGCCACCATACTTTGACTGAAAAAAGAGGTTTTGAGTGTGGTCAGCCAGGGCACATGGTCATCACTGGACAAACACTGGAAAAGAGGACACTTGATATATTCTTTTTCCACAAAATGAGGTTATCCTGTCTCACTTCCCCATATCTGCAGGAGTCCTGTGGGTAAGGAGAAATCCATGGCTCAAGCATATCTCTTCCTGGAGGAGCTCTGTGGGGTAAGCACAAACCCATACCCAACACAACTCTTCCTGCCGCAGAACTTTCACAGGTTGATCATTTTCATGTCCAGCCTCCTCCAGTGCAGGCCACAGTGAATGTTTTACTAGAGGTGCACCAGCTCCTGGATGCCTCCTGCTGGCACCCAGAAATCCTGCCAAGAACAGCATAGCAGAACCCTGGCAATCCTTGCCTTCCTGGATCACAGAAGGAATAAGAGCCTACATACTCAATCTCCAAAAAGGAGCCCTGCATGGAATGGGGCAGGCATTCTGGGGTGAATCCTACTTCCCCTGGGTACAAAAGCCTCTGAATGGCCAAGTGGTGAAGGCATGAGATGACCAGGGTGAAATCCCTGTCACCCACTGCTAGTAGGGACTGGGCCACCTCAAGGGGCTTTGGGACATGCACTGGCATCCTCCAAGCGGGCCACCATGGAACATGTCTACCCTCCCATGAGGTGAGCACAGCTCTGAGCCTTGTACTGTTGTGGGAAAGACATGGCAAAGAGAAACAAAGGATGGGCCACCAGTCACATGTCCAGGGAGAGTAGAAGCACTGCCTGCCAACACTTGACCCATGTCTACTGTGAAGGACCTTCACTTTCCCCAGTGAGGCTAGCCTGAGGCTCTGCACTCTGAGTTGGGCAGAGCAAGAAACCCCTTCTATGCATGGCCACAACACATCCATCAATGTGACCTGAAACAACCATTTCAGTTAACTGGAATTTCCAGATAACCAAGAATGCATAGCATTGGCATGGGCTTGCTGGCTACCATTGCCTTAACTCCATCGTCCACCACAGCAAGTTTTCCCAGAAGTCTTTAACAGCACAAGCACTTACTAAACCAATAATATTAGACTCTTTTTGCTGATGTTGCCAGATTTTCTTTTGCAGACACTGAGATTTAGTCAGCATTCTCTCCAGTGCAATAGAAAATCCCTGGTCTTCAAAGATGAAGCCATTACAATAGTTGAATATAATTAATAGGAAAATGAAATAATAATGATAAGTTTAAATGTAAGAGATTAATACATACATTTTTTAAAAAAACTAAAAATAAAATAACATTAAAATATTGGGATGTTAAAAAAATGAAAAATAAAAAAAAAAATTTTTTTTGAGCTATTGCCTTTCATCACTACAATATCTGATATCCAGTCTGTACTGTGGCATCTTCCTCCACTTACTCCCCAGTTCTCACTATTTTTCATTTTATTTTCAAAGAAGTTTGAGGTCACAGCAAAGTCACACACAGAATAGAGAAGACATTCATGTAGACAATATCCTTCCCCTTCCCCCCTCCCATATTAATACCTTTATATATGTGGATGGTAGCATTGTTATAACTGATATACAAATAGTGAAACATAGCTAATAAACATCATCAATGGTTTACACTATGATTTACATTTTAGACCATACACTTTTATAAATTTTCATGATATTTACCATGTCCTGTGTCCATCACTGTATGGTAATGAAGAACATTTCTACTGACCACTAAAGACCGCCTGTTTGATCTATTCTATTCCTCCCACCCCATCGCCCCAGGGCACATGTGACTCCTTGGCTTGACTCATTGGATGACAAGAAGCTTTGGATCACAGAAGGGTTACAATTGGGCAGGGAGGATCATTGGTGTGGGGAGTCAGGGATGGGGAATGCATGGGAGGAAGTTCACCTAAGCATAAATATAAGGTACATAAAAATGTTCAAATGTTCATCGGGCATTGTCACAGTGGGTGGAGAATCACTCAATAAATGAGAGAATACAGAATTCCCATTCTGGAGAACTCTTCCACATTCTCTAAGGGAGCAGCAACAGTCTCCCAAGTGCAGTGGCAGTGACTGGTGAAGGAGGATGATCACTGATGGACCATTGATATTGATGACTAACCTTATGAGTCTTTGCTCTTGAAATTGAAACTTATCTTATTGTTATGGGGTGCCTAAGGGTTGCCTCCTGAGCCTCCTTTTTGCTCAAATGTGGCTTCTCTCTAAGCCAAGCTCAGCATATGCATGCATTACATGCCTCCCAACATGGGACATGACTCCTCGGGATGAGCCTCCCTGGAACTGAGGGACTGTTACCAAGTGCCAATTGGCAATATGATTGGAAAAAGACCTCAAATAAAAGGGTGAAAAGCTAAAGACAAATGAGTTTATATAGCTAAGAAACTTCAAAATGAGTTGGGAGGTCATTCCAGAGGTAACACTTACGCACTTCTCGGTAGGATCTCATAGAATTCCAAAGTGGATATCACCCCAAATAGTGGGGCTTCTGAAGTCTCTGGAGACTCCCATGTCCTATGTCAGGGCAGATAGTTCCAGAGTTTGGTGCCTTGTCAGTGGGTCCTACTTTGGAGTTTGTGCTCCTGAGAGTGACAGAGTTGGACTCAACTACGTCTTCTCTGCACATGACCCATCCTTCCCTTCTATTCAAACCTATACTTGGTGCTGGATTTTGTAGGTGTATGTGCAGAGATTTGATTCTTTGGGTTGTCCATGTGTCAGGTGGGCTCATAACCTTGGTGGAGCAGCAACACCTACTCTACAGCTCATTGTACTCACCCACGACAACTGGCAAGGAGATAATGATGGACAATGGCCATCCCAGGAAATGGAGAGAGTCTGCAGCTGCAGGCAGGATAATCCCATCCATCTTCCCCATGCAATATAAGCCCCCTCTCAATTGGATGTGGAGCGGTCATCACCATCCCAGACTCCTCAGGATAGGAGGAAGACTTATGGACTAGAGTTGACCTACTGGTATTCTACTATAGACATATTGTGGTTCAAGAAATAGTAGAAATTACATCATTTATGTGGAGCCAGTGGCCACTGGAGGCTCTTGGGGCAGGGAGAGGGAAAAGCAGTTGTAATACAGGGGCTTTTTCAGGACTTGAGAATTGTCCTGAGTGACATTGCAATGACAGATATAGGCCATTTTATATCATCATAAAACATGAAGAACTGTGTGGGAGAGAGTGTGGTCTACAATGTGAACTATGGTCCATGCTTAACGGCAAAGCCCCAGGATGTGCTTATCAATTGCAATTAATGTACCGCACTAATGAAGGATGTTTATATGGGAGGTTGTGGGAGGTATGGGAGGTGGGGCATATGGGAATCCCTATATTTTTTGTGGAACATTTATGTAATATAAGTATCTTTAAAAATAAATAAATAAATAAAATTTAAAAAGCCAAAAAACCAAAGAAAGAAACAAAAGCCCTGGTCTCACTGAGCCGTGGCTCTTCTGGTGCAGGGCACTCTGCATTTTGTGTAATGCCTTGGCATCTGCAGTTGTAGTTTTGTTCTGTCCTCACCTGCCATGAGCAGTCAGGGACCTTTCATGGAACATCCCTACCTGTCTCCACTGGGCTTTGCAAGCCAGAAAATTCACTGCTTTGAGTACGGTGGCCCCATTTTTCCTTCAGGCCTCAGAGCAAGCAGAACCCTCATCAGAGAGGCTTCCCTGGACCATCTGACTGAAATGATGATACAATTCTCTCATCCTCCCATACCTTTTCCCAGGCCCACCTCCAGGTGCACGTGCGCACACACCAGTATCATATCCTCACTGTTCAGCAGATGCAGGTGGAGTAAGCCCTCCAGCAGGGCTTCCAATGAGGCATCTGCCTGGGTGAGTTCTTCCTGTAGGTCCCAGCATGGCATGTCCACTCTCTCACAGTAGCACCAGGAATGCATTGTGTCTCAGGCTGAGGGCCCACTCTGCCAACAGAACAGTCACAGCAGCTCTGGACTGCGCAAGGCACATGGCACTGCCTGCACCCTCCCCATTCACAGGGCTCCCCCGATTGAAAAAAGCCCACCAGGGAAAAGATTGGAGAGGGTGTCAGATACCATTGAGAATTTCCTCCCAACCCTCCAAAGAACACAGGCCCTGAGAAACTCCAGTTCAGAGCCATGCATGTGCCGAAATCTGCCCCTGTACAGCTCATCCCAGTCCCTTAATCTCTCCTCTTCTCCCTTGATAATGTGATCCAGGTGGCTAAGCAGCCCATCCTGGGCTCCCTGTCCACACATCCCACCCAGACACTTTATCTCCTTACACTTTGCATCCTCCATGCAATTGGGTATTGTTTCCTTTTCTGTACTCTCAGCCTGATGGACAATTTCTGCTTCACCAGGGTTTCCCCCATCTGCCAGATGGATATCACATTCCTTCCCTAGCAGTCTAGAAAAACCTGGCCATGGCTGGCAGATGTCATTTCTATTACAGAAAAAAAAAAGACTGAAGCAGTGGGACTAGCATCACCATCTGCTTTTAAGCATTTTGACTTTGGAGAAAGAAGCAACAAACATTTACTTGAAAAATACTGAGAAACACAAAGAAGTAAAGTTTGCCTTGGTCCAGCCAATAAAAAAGTATGCAAATAAGGAAAAATCTGCTATTTAGCAGTGCCACTTTGGCTCAGTTCCCTTCACAGGACCATGTGAGACAGCTTCTAGAGCTTTCTCACTTGGCAGGTGTGGATGTCCAGCTCAGAGAGTCAAGGCAACTTACAAAGGATGTGAGCAAGTGACCCCAGCAGCTGGCTTCCATCCCCATGCAATGACTCCATCCACACCCAGAAGGCCACTCCACTACCCAGGAGTCATGGTTTCACCCCCCCCACCAGGAGACTCTACTCGGCTCTGCCAGAGCTAAGCACAGGCTAGTGGGACAACCAGGCTTTCTGCGTTTTTCCTTTGTTTATACAAATCTGACTATGTGCACATAAAACCATTTAATATCAGAGACAGAGAGAAAGAACACTTTGTTATAAGAAATGGTTTCCAGGTTCTTGGCTATGTCACATAAAGGAATTTCACAACAGACTATAGGTATGCAAGGGAGCAAAAGATTTATTAAGGAATTAGTAATGAGATAGTTACATACCTGAGACATGGGTGTGGGCCATGCTACAGGGTGAGATGCATGCCTTCTCTCTAGGGGCTTCTGATTTTACTGGTTATTATTAGGAGTCAAGGTTTATGCTGATTGGAGTATTTAGGCCAAAGGGGGAAAATGCATTGGATGGTTTGGTTTCCAGGGGTTTCCATCCAGTGGTAATTGGCTTCTGGCTACTCTCCTTGGGCCCTGAGCTGCTGTGAGGTGTTTACCAAAGAATATGGGTGGAGATAGTGGGGCCCTTTTTATTTTTATTTATTTTTTTTGTTTCTGCCATTTGAGCATGTTGCAAGTTACATTCTGACAATGCATCTGCTGGGTGGGAGCTGCTAGCTGCCTTTTAATTTGTTTGTGTTAACTTCTCTATGTGAGTTAGCAGGCTGAAGGCTGTACCTCAGAGTTTTTTTCCAAGTGCTGTTTGGGTACCTCATTGTGTTTTCTGCCCCTCCTCCTTAGGACACTAATTTATCATACCTCAACTTGCCTGTGCCACCCTGAGTTTAGCTGATATCACAGCTATGTCCTTACCCACATGCCCAGCCCTGCCACATGTTCCATCAACAGAGCACTAGAGCTTGCTGAAGTGTGTTCCCCCATGGACACTTAGGCAGTAATCCTGGTGCCTGCCTTTTCAAATAGAATGCCTCTATTCACAATTAAACTATTGTTTCTATAGGATGGACTGCTAGGAGGGATGTTGAAGTGCAGTGTGATATGGACATCAACATTTTTCACTGATACCACAAAACTGCAGCCAGAACTGAAGCAAGCTTCATATAGGGAATCAATAGATGGTTGTGGAACCTCGCAAGAAGTCCACATGGATACCAAGATGGCTGCTGGAAGACCCTCATTCTATTTCTGCGACCCAGAATGAGATTCCTGGAGATTCCCAGGAGAAGCCCCGGATATTCTCCAGGGATATTATCATTGGGCCCACCTTGGAGACTGATGGGTGGGATAATCAATCAAAACAGCGAACACCTGGGACTTTTCCCACGCCATTAGCAAAGGAGCAGAATAATTAATGGCTTAAAAGGCAAGCACAAAGGTTAAATCTTGCCTGCTCCTCAGCCCTCTTGGCTTCCGTACCCTGCTCTCACTGTGACCCCTTGTGCGAATCAACATGCAAGTAAAACCTGGGCATTTATAATCTATAATGGGAAATTGTAGCCTATATATCAGCCCTCTTTATAACTCTTCATCCCCTTACTCTCTCCTGGGGATGAGTGATCTGTTATTTTCTCCCATTTCTCTTCCCTCCATACCTTAATAAATTACTGGCCTAACTAACCCAACAGGCTCTGAAATTCATTTCTGCAGCATAAGTCAAGAATGTAGGCACAAACTGGTAACATATTTGGCATTGCCACCCAGGAGATTATTGGTGAGTGAAACTATGGCCTACAGCCTGTTGAATGCCTTTTTTTGCTTATCCATTTTAAACGGGTTCACCTATGAGCCCCCATGGGATGTAATCGTGGGAGGGAAGAGACTGGGCATGGGAACTGTCTGTGTATGTTCCACATGTTCAGGCTTGAGAATTGACCCTGGCAAGGAGGACTGGGGCACAGGCAGGAGCTCAAAGCAAGGCCCTGCCAAGACAGAGTTCCCCCAGACAAGTGCCAGGTGCTGGAAAGCTTTTTCAAGCACTTTTAGCAGCCAAGTACGTTTGCGCTCAGGCCATTGCCATCTACTGTCCTCTCCCTTAAGTGGCAGTATGGCAATGACTCAGCCAGGGGTTTACCCTCTCCATGGGTCCATGCCTTTGCAGACCCACCTTCCTATTTGACCACACCTTGCCACCTGGTCTGGGATGGGGTGGGAAGGTGGCAGTAAGCAGGGCCAACGTGGATGCCATGGGAGTTCCCTTCCCCAAGGAGGCCATGGACCAAGGCTCCTCTCTCTTAACTTTACCCACATTTTATCTTCCTACTTACTACTACCAAATTTCTCATTACAAGGTTTAAATTTAACATTTTAACAAGTGTTAAAATGCTTTGGAAAGTCTTAAAAAACAGTTTTGAAAATGCATTTGCTAGGAAGGAAATTATTGATTGCCTCAGGGCCACAAGTCCTGTGAGCTTAAACAATTGATCTCTAATCACTTAATGGCCTTTTGATGCCTGGTCTAACTGGGAAATTACCAAACAGTAAAGCCAAAAGACTAGAACGCTTTTTAAGGCATCTGTATGAGTAGAAAGAAGGAGCACTATTTGGCTTGGCAGCTTCAATCTGAAACTGACCCCAAGACCTGTTTGGTCTGTGTCCCAAGTCCACAATGGCCCCAGAAATGCCCAGTGGTAGGGTCTCTGATTCCCAGGGTGGCAGAAACCAGAGACATAACTCTGAATGAACTCCAAGGCTCATCTTGGGCACTACAATTCAGAGAGCAGCCAAATATCTTCTGAGACTTATCTCAGATGCTGTGGTTTGGGTAACAGTGCAGTATCAGACCCTGAAATGCAGGGGTACCATGAAGCAGAGCAGTAATTCTGAATGGCCCCCAAGAAATTCCATTCAGAAAGCAGCCAAATGTCCTCTGAGACTTACCTCAGATGCTTTGGTATGGTAAACACTGCAGTCAGTCTTGGACCCTGAAATGCAGGGTGCTGAGAAGCAAAGCAGTAATTCTGAGTGGCCCCCAAGAAATTCCTTGGGCCAATCCATTCAGAGAGCAACCAAGCATCTTTGGAGACTTATCACAGATGCTTAGGTTTGGGTAATACTGCAGTCAATCTTGGACCCTGAAATGCAGGGGTGCTGAGAAGGAGAGCAGTAATTCTGAATGGCCTCAAGAAATTCCTTGGACCCATCCATTCAAAGAGCAGCCAAATGTCTTCTGAGGCTTATCTCAGATTATTTCATTTGGGCAACTGCTCATCGTCCACCAATTTGGCTTGGGTGCTTTGGTCTGAACTTCTGGGTTTTGGGCATCTCCCAAGACCTAGGTTGGCTACAGGGATACCTGTGAGCTCCAGGCTCTGGATTTCAGGATGCTGGAACCAAAGCATTAGCTCTAAATTATTTGGAGTGGTGAATATTTTAGTCAGACTTGGACTCTGTGATGCCAGATCAGTTCACTAAAAAGTGCTTCTTCATTCTTCCTTCTTCCTAGAATAATGGGCATAGTTTCAAGCCCACCAGTAAACTCCCCATAAGAGTGTCTTCTCAAGAATCAGGAAACTCTGCCTACTACTGGTCCACATTGCGACAGTATAGCTGAGAACAGTCTCTTTATAAGACCCTGAATTCCAGTTCCACCAAGTGAAAAGAGGAGGACTGATAGATCTGAGGGTCAGAAACCTCATGTCATGTCTCCTTAAGGAAATGAGGAAATACAACTCAAACTTCCATTAGTTTAAACTCAGTTGTGCCTATAAAAGGTGTGAATAGAGATCAAGATCCAAATCAGTTACTAAACCTCTCCTGGAAATTAAGAAACTTCATGTGCCATCACTTAAAATCAGACTTCCTACAAATGCTAAGTGTATACAATTCTCTCTTCTGTTATAATCTGTGCTTAATTATGTGTTCAACTTTGAAATCTGTGTTTAACTTTATCAGTTTGCTTGTGTATAGGAAATCAGATTTGGGGTTCACCTAGCACAAATTGGATAACAATGAAAGGTAACCTAAAAATGTGTCTTTCAATGTCAATACTGCCTTGTGAGTGGATTTAATGTATAAATCACAAGTGGAAATGGTTCAACTGCTGGAGAAGCAGAAAATTTAGCTATGTGGTTGTGGTCAATTTTAAAGCATTTGTAGAAGTATCTTCTAAATTGATGCATTTAAATGGCTAGTTCCAAGACACCATTACTAAGTAGAAACCTAAACAGATGTTAATGGCAAAACGTAACTTCATAGCAGTGATACCTGTTGGAAGCCACCTCAATCTTCATATTCAAGATCAAAAGGTAATCTTGATTCCACTGAGAATCTTCAGTTTTCATTAAAAAAAAAAAAAACAGAAACAGTTGTTTTTCCTGTACTTGCTAAAGTAGGATAACCGCTATTTAACGTCTTCATGGTAAGAACATAAAAGTAAGACACCTTGCATTGGAAGTTTTAAAAAGTGTATAAAAATCAAGAGATAGACTTCAGCATTGTCAAATTCTTGTGCATTCAAACAAGGCCTTCAATACACTGCAGGTTGCCTCTCCATTTGAGTTATTGGCTAGGTTGGTCACTGACCCCTAAAAAAATAAAGGTGTCTACTACATCTCTGGTTGTGCTCCTGAAGTCAATGCAGTTTCAAATTCCTGAAGCAGCCCACAATGGCTCAATATAGCCAAATGCACAATGGATATTTCCTCCAGACTGGCACTGTTTCATAGTGCCAAAGGGTGCTATACACCAGGCCAGTATAATACTGGAGCCTACTTTCCTGGCTCTCTCTATGGTCAATGGTGCTGCAGCATGCTGGCTGTGTGAAGGACATACCAAGTGGATCAATGATCAGCAGAGTACTGTGAGTAGAACTTAAACACAATTAGCATTATGGCCTTCTCCCATGGAGAGATAACTTGTAAGGTATTGCAAACCTGGAACTTAAAGCTATTAATTGCAGGTCAAAGAGGAACTTATGCATTGAGTAATACAATAATTAGTATTAGGTCCTGTACCTATATCCTATTCTAGATATATGCCTGATGATTATGGTGGTATCTTTTCAATTCTAGATCATATGCAGAGAAACCTTAAGCATGTTAATGTTCTACTTCTTCCTTTCCTATTTGGGTGTCTTTTTTTTTTCTTTGTCTAGCCTAATTGCTGTGGCTAGAACTTCTAGGACAGTATTGAATAGTAATGGTGACTGGGCATTCTTCTCTTGTTCCTGATATCAGCAGGAAAGCTTTCAGTCTTTCACCATTGAGTACAATGCTAGCTGTAGTTTTTCATATATGCAATTTACTATATTAAGAAAATTTCCTTCTACTCGTATTTTTTTAAGATTTTTTAATCAGGAACAGCTGCAGTATTTTGTCAAATACCTTTTCTGCATCAATTGAGAAGATCATGTGATTTTTCTTCTTCATTTATCAATGCGGTTGGTTTATTACACTAATTGAGTTTCTTGTGTTAATCCACATTTCCATACATGAGATTAAATCCACTTGATCATGGTGTATAATTCTTTTAATGTGTTTTTAGATTCTGCTTGTATTTTGTTGAGTACTTTTGCATCTCTATTCATTAGAGATATTGGTCTGTAATTTTCTTTCTTTTAATGTGTTTTTATTGAAGTATATCATTCATATATGAACGTACATAAACAATAAGTGTATAGTAAATGTTATGAGCTTACAAAATAAACATGCAAAACACCATACAGGGATCCCATACATCACCCCTTCACCAGTAGCCTGCATTGTTGTGAAACATTTGTTACAAACCATGCAAGAGTATTGTCAAAATATTACTACTAACTATAGTCCCTATCTTGCATTTGGTGTATTTTCCCCCAACCCACCCTATTTTTTAAAAAATGCATTTTTATGACAGAGGTTGTGAACTTACAAAACAATGATGCTCATGTGTAGAATTCCCATACAACACCCCTTCACCAACAGATCACACCATTGTGGAATATTTGTGATAGATTATGATATAATATCATCAGACTATTATCACCAGCCATGGTCCATAGCATAAATTTGGCATGCTTTTTCCATACCACCCATTATCAACATAGTACATATTTGGTATTGATGCAAGAATATTATAGGATTGTTGTTATCCACAGACCATACATAGGTCACACCAATTGTAATTTTCTTTTTTCATTGTATCATTTTCTGGTTTTGGTAGTACAGTGATGTTGGCTTCATAGAATGAGTTTGATAACATTCCTCCATGTTCAATTTTTTGGAAGAGCTTGAGAAAGATCAGTATTAGTTCATCTTTGAATGATTGGTAGAATTCACCTGTGAAGCCATCTGGTTCTAGGGTTTTCATCTTTGGGAGGTTTTTGTTGACTGTTTCAATCTCTTTACTTGTGATTGATTCGTTGAGGTCTTCTATTTTTTCTAAAGTCAGTGTAGGTGGTTCATGTGTTTCCAGAAATTTGTCCATCTTGTCTACATTGTCTAGTTTTTTGGCATACCATTGTTCATAGTATCCACTGATCTCTCTTATTTCTATGGGGTCAGTGGTAATGAACCCCTCTCATTTCTGACTTATTTATTTCTGTCTTCTCTCTTTTTTCTTTGTCAGTGTACCTAAGGGTTTTTCAATTTTATTGATCTTCTCAAAGAACCAACTTTTGGTTTTGTTAATTTTCTTTATTATTTTTTTGTTCTTGATTTCACTGATTATTGCTCTGATCTTTGCTATTACTTTCCTTTGGCATAGCTTGGGATTAGTTTACTCTTCTTTTTCTAGTTCCATCAGGTGTGCAGTTATATAATCAATTTTAGCTCTTTCTTCTTTTTTAATGTAAGCACTGAGGAGTACATATTTCCTTTTCAGTTTTGCCTTTGCAGTGTCCCATAGGCTTTTTTAAAAAAGATTTATTTATTTATTTATCCCCCACCCCCCATTGATTTGTGCTCACTGTTTGCTCTCTGCTTCTGTGTCTGCTTTTCTTCTCTTTAGGCAGCACCAGGAACTGATCCTGGGACCTTCCCGAGTTGGGGAGAGGCACTCAATCTCTTGCATGACCTCAGCTTCCTGGTCTGCTGCATCTCATATTGTCTCTCCTCTGTGTCTCATTTTGTTGTGTCATCTTGCTGTGCCAGCTATCCATTCAGGACAGCACTCTGCTTGGGCCCGCACTCCTGCCTGGGTCAGCATTCCAACTGAGAAAGCACTCTGCATAGGCCAGCTCTCCACTCCAGCCAGTTTGCTGTATGGGCCAGCTTGCCTTTCACCAGGAGGCCTCAGGAATCCAACGTTGAGCCCCATCACCTCAGCCACATCCATTTCCCCCCATAAATTTTGATATGTTGCATTTCTCATTTTCATTCATCTCATGATATTTGCTGAATTATTTTACAATTTCTTCTTTGACTCACTGATTGTTTAAAAGTGTCTTGTTTAATCTCCATATATTTATGAAATTTCCCTTGTTCTGTCCATTATTGATATCCAGCTTTGTTCCATTTTGATCAGAGAAAGTGTTTCATATAATTTCAATCTTTTTAAATTTATTGAGACTTGTCTTGTGAAGCAACATATGGTCTATCTGGAGAAGGGTCCATGAGCACTTGAAAAGAATGTAAGCCCTGTTGTTTTGGGTTGCAATGCTCTGTAGATGTCTGTTAGGTCTAGTTCACTTTTCATATTATTCAAGCTCTGTGTTTTTTGTTTTTTTTTCCAGAAAAGGATATATATTTTTATTCAAGTATCTGCAAATAGGAAACCAGGAGGGCCCCAGGATGAGACAAATAATGCCTACCCCCTCCTGTTAGGGGAGGGGGTGGCCCTACACCCTCAGTCACCACAGGCTTCCCCTCCTCACTCTGCTGCATTATCCTCGGGGCAGGGCCCCCTGCCCTAGGACTGGGGTAGCCAGTAACCCAATCTGCGGCACACCAGCCCCTCTTCCCCATGAAGTATGTGGGGAGGGGGCATATGGGCAGAACAGGGGGAGGCAATGAGGGTGAACATTTGGAGCTGGTAGAAGCAGCAGCGATAATGGACATTTAACAATGAAACCCTGAACCAAAACCAAAACAACTGTCCAGAGGTAGTTTGTAAACAGCGAAAGATGGAAACAGAACCTTGCGGGATGGGGAGGAGAGGAGGGGTGGGAGTAGGTAAGTCTAGCTCCTTGTTATTCATGCCCCATCTGAACAAAGAGGAAATGGGTCTAGAGGGAAAGCAGAGATTTTAGGTGACCCCAGGGAGCTGGGCCTCCTCAACCCCGCTGCACTAAATGCAGCTGGGTCTCTCTTTACTGTACTACACTCAGATTCCAGGGTGAGGCTAGGGTTGGCTAGATCCCCTGGGAAGAGGTTGGAGACTCAAACCCCCTGCCTTCTAGCACCCCAAGGGAGGGGCACCATCCGACCTTCTGCAGGGCCTAGTGAAGGTGGGGAAGAAATGAAGGTGTGAGCCCCATTTGGTGACAAGGACATGGGTTGGGGAAATCCTTGGAGCCTGAGCACCCCCCTCCATTGGCCATTCCTGTTGCTTCCAGTATGGGGCATGTCAGAATGAAATAGATGGGGCTTGTGCCCCTTTTAAGGCCAGGGGAGCCCACCAAACTCCCTTATAGGGAGCCAGAGGGAAGAATGGAGAAACAGTAAAGAAGGTCCCCAAACCAGGAGCCCAGACAGCAAGTATCCCCACCCCAATGGAGTGGGGACACGCAGGGGCAGGGTGTGGCCAAGTTGGACATTAGCCTTGTCCAGCAGGGCAAGTGGGTATGTGTATGTGCAGGAAGGGCGGCTGGGAACCAAAAAGCTAAGGAAAACTGTCCCCCATTCAGGTTGCACACCTACAGTGGCACATGAGCTGTGTAGTGTGACAAGGGTGAGGGTGGGAGTGGGGGAGCCCAGGACGGTTGTTGATGCTTGGGGGAAGGGGCAGAGGCAGTGGGAGTGGAGCGAGGCTGTCCAGTCCCAGGACACTGCTCCTTGGGACGAGAGGGCATTCTGGTCACTGCTCCTCCTCCTAGGACTCTTGTGAGATGCCCTTTTCCTCCTTCTCCAGTTTTTTGGTTCTGCCCCTCGGTTTCCTCCCTGGAGTTATGGTGGTTTTCTGGGTCTTGGCAGCACCCTTGTTTTTGCTTCCCTTTGGTTGGCCCCAAGGTCTCTTGGGTGTTGGTACTTGACTGGGCTCCTTCTGACTCCCTACTAGTGCTGTCCAGACACTCACTGGAGGCTGCTTGCATGGCCTGCCTGGCCTTCGCTTCTCAATGCAGTCCTTTTCCTGCTTGGAGGTCAAGGGCTGGCTGGACTTCGAGCTCGATTCACTCATCTTCCCTTCTCTGAGGAGCAGGTGGAGGAGTGATAGCTGGGTTGCGCGAGCTAGGCCGGTGGCCTGCGGTATGTGCTTCGGGCTTCCGGGAGCAATGGTGCTGGGCGCTGAGGACCGGCCTGGCTCCGCCGCCACTTCTGGGAGCAATGAGGATGCCTTCTTGGAGCCGGGCCAACACCAGAAATAGCCCCGACTCAGAGTCCCAATTAGAGGACTCTGCTTCTTTATTTAAACTCTGTCCCAGTGTTCTATCCAATACTGAGAGTGTTGTATTGAAGTCTCCAACTATTATTGTAGAGACTTCTATTTCTCCCTTCAGCTGTGACAGTGTGACCCTCGTGTATCTTGGGACACTAAGGTTAGGTGCATAAATGTTTGAATAGTTATTTCCTCTTGTTTATTTTTCCCTTTTATTAATATATCATGACCTTCTTCGTCCCTTATAACAGTTTTACATTTAAAATCTATTTTGCCTGATATTAGTGTTGCTACTCCAGCTCTTTTCTGGTTATTATTTGTATAGAATATCTTCTTCCAGCTTTTCACTTTTAAGCTACTTGTGTCTTTATGTCTGAGGTTGATTCTCTTGCAGATAACATATAGATGGGTCATAATTTTTAACCCATTCTATCAGTCTTTATGTTTTGATTGGGGAGTTTAAGCCATTAACATTCAATGGTATAACTGAAAAGGTATTACTTACTTCATCCATTTTGACTTTTGGCCTTCTGTTGTCATATCTAACTTTAGTCTATCTTTTTACCCTTTCTAATATTCTTCATTTCTATACTCTTCTTCAAGTCTCCCCCCCTTGTTTTTTTTTTCCTTTCAGGCTGCAGCAATCCCTTTAGAATCTCTTGTAATTCTGGTCTTTCGGTAACATATTCTATCTGTTATTGTTTGTCTGTGAAAAATTTGAACACCCCTTCATTTTTGAAGGACAGCTTTGCCAGGTACTGAATTCCTGGCTAGGCAGTTTTTCTCATTCAATACCTTAAATACATCATACCACTTTCTTCTCTATGCCATGGCTTCTGATGAGAGTTTCCTTTGTATTTGATGCTTTGCTTTTCTCTTGCTGCTTTCAAAATCTTCTCTTTATCTCTGGTATTTGTCATTTTGAATAGTAGGTGTCTCGGGTTACGTCTATTCATATTTATTCTGTTTGGGGGGCATTGTCCTTGGATATTGATATTATGTCTTTCATAAGTTTAGGGAAGTTTTCAGCAGGTCCCTCATTATTTCCTCAAATATTCTTTCTGCCCCCTTTCCATTTTCTTCTACTGGAATGCCAATGATGCATATGTTATTGTGTTTCACATTGTCATTCAATTCCATGAGACCCTATTACATTTTTTCCATTCTCTTCTCTTTCTGTTCTCTTGTCTTTTCCAGTTCAGATGTTCTGTCTTTGAAGTTAATAATTCTGTCTTCAAGGAGTTCAAATCTGCTCTTATGTGCCTCTAATGTATTTTTCATATCTTCCATCATGTCTTTCATTCCCATAAGGAATTTTACTTTACTGTACAGACTTTCAAATTGTTCTTTATGCTCACCTGTTGTCTTCTTAATATCCTTTATCTCTTTAGAGATATTTTCTTTTAGTTCTTTAAATTGATTTTTGAGAGTTGTGTGATTATCATTGATTAATTTTCTTAAATCCTGCATCTCTTCAGGATGTTTGGTTTGTTTCTTTGGCTTGGCCATCTATTCCTGTTTCCTAATATGGTTTCTAAATTTTGTTGATGACTAGGCATCCAAATATCATGGTGAATTTACTCTAATAGCCAAATTCACTGTCTTACCTATTATTATTTTTTCACAGCTCTTTGATATTTGATTCAACTTATCCTAAGTCTTTAAAATTTCCAGCTTAAATTACCAAAATCATGTCAGGGCCTCAATAATGGGGCACATATGTTCTCCCAGGGGTGGTGTAAAGAGAGCTCTAAAAGCAGTTTTTGTCCATGTAGTTTCCAGACAGGCCGGCAGATGGCACTTGTTTTTGCATCTTTCCATGAAGGTGTTGCAATTTGCGTTTTCCTCTGTTTTCATCAGAGCAGAGCAGAGATTCAAAATGGACTCCACTGGCCAAATTCACTGGAGAAAAGCTCCCTGACTCCTTTACCCTTTGTAACAGCTGGCAGGGAGGAAGATGTCTGCTCTCCTCTCAGTTGCAATACACCAAGAGTTTTACCCCTGCTGAATATCTCTTGGGAAGGTGAGGCGAGACCTCCTTGGTGGCCAGGAGGTTTAGCAACTCACATTTGTTGTTTTGGCTTCTTGGTCTTCCTGCCCCTCATCCTCCTGGGAGTTATGAAACATTGTCCTGGTCTGCTGTCCCCCAAAGCAGGTCTCTCAGGCAGCTTTTGGCTCTTGCTCCATTGTTTTTCTGAGAGCTCTGAGCCTTATTTCTGTAATCTAATGCCATGATCTCAAAATCCTCTGAAATCTTTCAATTTTAAAAGGTTTTATTCTTCTGAAAAGTATTTTCCCCTCACCTTTGAAAGGTTAAAAGGTTTTTACTTAAATCACTTTAAAGGTTGTCTTCTAACTTGCATAATTTCTGACAAGAGTCTTCTGAAATCTTCATCTTTGTTCCTCTATATATCAAGTTTTTAGCAAGTTGAACATATGTTTAGGAATGTGTGTGTATGTATGTGTGCATGCATATGATTTATCTTCCTTGTTGAGCAATGAGGTTCTTTAACCTGTAGTTTGATGTCTTTTATTACTTTTTGAAATTTCTAAGCCACCTACAAATATCTCTTCTGCTCTGTTCTTGCTTTTCTCCTTCTGGGGTCCCAATTACATAGAGTCATTTTATATTGTCTCACATCTCATAGATGCCCTATTCAATTTCATTTTAATTTCTTGTCTTTGTATTTCAGTATGGATTGTTCTATATTCACTGAGTCTTTCCATAGCTATGTGGAGTTTACAGATGAGCCCATAGAAGGCATTTTTCACTCTCATGTTGAAAGGGATAGAGGAAATGTTTGCTTTTTCTTACATTTCTGCTTGGTTATTGTATCTATGTCACTGCTGAAATTTTCAATCTGTTCATGCTTCTGGTCCAGCTTTCCCACTAAATCCTGTAACATAATTTATAGTTATTTTAAATTCTCTGTTGGAATAGTTCCAAAATTTGAGTTTGGTATCTGATGTTTTTCTTGTTGTTGGTGTTGATCATATTCTCTCATGACAGTAGTTCTTTCCCCCTTACTTTTGTATAATATTTGGTGCAAAGCCAGACATATTTAGTAGGATAGCAAAAAATGAGATGAATGTTATTTATATTTCACAAGGGGCACACCTCATCTGCTAGGCCTTTGGTGTGGGAGGTTGTTTATTCTAGTCACTATTTGAGCTGGGCTTAATTTTGTTTTATTTATTTATTTTCAAATTTTCTAAAATTTATAAAAACAGTACTCTCCAAACACAAACAGCATCTTCTTCCCTCTTCTCATCTGATAACCTCTAATCTACTTTCTGTTTCCATGAATTTGCTATTTATAGATATAACATGTAACTTGGATTATCTTTATTTGCCATGGTTATGTCACACAATAATGATTTCCATGTTTATCCATGTTGCAGGTATATCAGAACTTCATTCTTCTTTATTGCTGAATGATATTCCATTGTGTTTATATACAATATTTCAATTATCTATTCACTGTTGATGGACACTTAGGTTATTTTCCACTGATATGAATACTGGAGTGCAAATGTCTGTTAGAATCCCTGTTTTCAATTCCTCTATGTATATACCTGTGAACGGAATTGCTGGGTCATATGGTAGTACTCTGTTTTACTTTTTGTGGAATGCCATACTATTTTACATATTGGACACACAATTTTACATTCCCTTCAATAATGCACAAGGATTTCAATTTCTTCACATGCTCAGCCACACTTATTATTTTGCATTTTTAAAAATAATAGTCATCCTAGTGGGTATGAAGTGGTATCTCACGTGGTTTTCATTTGCATTTCCCTAGTGGTATTGATGATCTTTTCATGAGCTTTTTTGGTCTATTGTATAGCTTCTTTGGAGAACTGCCTGATAGAGTCTGTTGTCCAGTGTTTAATTGGCTTGTTTGTATATTTGTTGTTAAGTTGTAGTAGTTCTTTATATTTTTTGGATATTAAGCCTTTATTAGATATATGATTTACCACTATTTTCTCCCATTCTCTAAATTGTCTTTTCACTTTCCTGATAATCTCCTTTAGTGCACAGAAATTTTTATTTTGATGAAAGCCAGTATATCTATTTTTCCTTTTCCTACTTATGCTTTCTGTGTCATATGTGAGTCCATTCCAAATCTGAAAGTCATGAAGATTTTCCCCTAGTTTTGTGGTTTTATCTCTTATATTTAGGGTATTGATCCCTTTTGAGTTAACTGTAGTATATGGTATATGGTAAGAAATAGTCTAATTTCATTATTTTGCATATGGATATCCAGTTATTCTGATGAAGAAAGTGATGCAGCCCATTCCTCCCCCTAGGCAGAAACACACAGCCTTAGGAAGATAAGCACCTGTCATCCCCTTCTCCCTTCCTCCCTTTCTCCCTGGAATACACATCTTCAGGAGTATAAGCACTCCTGCACACCGCTTTCAACTGAAATTTACAACTTTAAATAGATAATGACTCTTTTTCTCCCTAAAAGCCCTCTGCTTTAGGAAGAAACACTAAACTTCTGCTTTTGTAACCCTGCCTGCCCACTTGCCTAGGAATTTGCCCACTTGCTTAGTAATTTGCCTGTGTAAATTTCATATATAATCTCATGAAAGCCAAGACTTAGGGCTCAGATTGTTTGGAGACTTGGCTCTTTTCTGGGCCCATGTGTAATAAAACTTTGTTCCTCCACCTCTCTGAGTGCACACTTGGGTTTCTCATCATCTAACTTTCATCGGCCGCAAAAATTCCAGCACCATTTCTTAAAGAGATTATTCTTACCAGATTGCATGTTTGTGGAACTCCTTTTGAAATCAATTGGCCATATATGTGTGGGTCTATTTCTAGGCTCTCAATTCTATTCCATTGGTCTATATGTCTATCCTTATGTCTGTACAACACTGTTTTGATTACTGTAGCATTGTAATAAGTTTTAAAATTAGGGAGTGCATATCCTCCAACTTCATTCTTCTTTTTCAAAATTGTTTTGGTTATTTAGGGCTACTTGCAATACTGCATGAATCTGAAGATTAATATTTTTATATCTGCAAAAGAAGACTGCTGGAATTTTGATTGGGACTGCATTGAATCTGAAGATAGCATTGTGTAATATTGACATCTTAACAATATTAAGTCTTCCAATCCATTAATATGAGTTCTCTTGCCACTTGTTTAGGTCTTCTTTAATTTACTTCTGCAGTAATTTGTAATTTGCAATGTACAAATCTTTCATCTTCTTGGACAAGTTCATTTATAGATATTTTATTCCTTTAGATGCTATTGTATATGGAATTTTTTTCTCAATTTCCATTTTATATTGTTCATTGCTAAGGTACAGAATCACAATAAAGATTTTTGTTGATCTTTTACTGCATTCATTTATTACCTCCACTAGGTTACTGTAGATGCCTTGAGATTTTCCATATGTAGGATCATGTCATCTGTGAATAGAGATGCATTTACTTTTTCATTTCCAATTTAGATGAATTTTCTTTTTCTTTCCTAGCTACTACTGCTAGAATTTCTGGTACAGTATTAAATAGTATTGGGGAAAGTGGGTATCCTTGTCTAGTTATTATCTTAGAGGGAAATCTTTCAGTCTTTCACCACTGAATATGATGTTAACTGCGGGCTTTTCATAAATGACCTTTATCATGTTGAATTTGTTCCCCTCTATTCCTAGTTATCTAAGTGTTTTCATCATGAAAATGTGTTGCATTTTGCCAAATGTCTTTTCTCTGTTTATTGAGATGGTCATTTTTTTTTTGTCATCCTATTTATGTGGTGTATTCCATTAATTGATATTTTTATGTTGAACCACTGTAGCATTCTTAGTATAAATCTTACTTAGTTGTTTGTGTATAATCCTTTTAATATGCTGTTGGATTTGGTTTCCTAGTACTGTGTTCAGGAAATTTGGATCTATCTTCCTAATGAGAATTGATCTGAAATTTCTATTTCTTGTGTCATCTTTGCCTGGCTTTAGTGTGAGGATGATGCTGTCTATATAGAATGAGTCATGGTGTGCTCCTGCCTATTCAATTTTAGAAGAGTTTGAGAAGATTTGGTGTTAATTATTCTTTAAATGATTGGTAGAATTCACTTCTGAAGTCATCTGTTAACTTTACTGTGAGATTTTTGGTTACTTATTCAATCTGTATAATTGCTATAGGATTTTTATTTTTTCTTGGATCAGTTTAATTTTTGTTTCTAGGAATTTCTCCTTTTCATTTACATTATCTTATTTCTTGACATACCATTTTTCATAATTTTCTTTTATCATCCTTTCCATTTCTGTGAGATCAGATGTAATGTCACTGTTTACATTTTTTTATTTTAGTTATTGGTGTCTTTTCTCTTTTGGGGGGAAGTGTAACAAATGGTTTCTCAATTTCATTGATCTTTTCAAAGAACCAAATTCTAGTTTCATACATTCTCTCAATTGTTTTTCTATTCTGTATTTCCTTTATCTATGCTGTAGTCTTGTTTCGTTCTTTCTGGTAAATTTTGGTTTAGTCTCCTCTTATTTTTGTACCTTCTTAAATTATGAATTTATGTTATTGATTCGAGATCTTTCTTCTTTTTAAATGCGGCCATCTGGGATGTGTGCACTATTGCTTCTCCTCTGGCCCAAGGAATCCCCATCCACCTGCAGGACCCCTGAACTGGCAGGCCATGAGGTATGCAGGGGGTTGCAGGGGAGCAGGTGATGGCGCGGGCCTCCAAGGGCCCTATAAGGTGGTAAGGACCGGCCCCTTCCAGACAGAAACCGAACTATGGCCTGGGCAAACAGCCATGTCCTTCCCACCCGCCACAGGAACCAGGGTGGAGGGGCAGGTTGGGCTCTAGCGGGAGGATCTAACACTTCGTACTGCCCTTGTCCTCACAGGGCCGCGGTTGTGGAGCTGCCTTGCCACGCAGACAAAGGCTCCTGGGACTAGTGGTCCTTCTCAAGTATGGGGAAATGGCGAAGGGAAGTGGCCAAGCTCAGGCTCCGCAGATGAGGCTACACAGATGAGACTAGGTCGGGGAAGCTGAGTGGTGCGGGGGTGGGGTGGGGAACCATGTATGAGATCCGGACTAAGGCCATGGAGAGCTGAGAAGCGGCACCACGAGGGCAGGATGCAGCTGAGCATGCATGGTCCTTTCCTTGTTAGGTGGCGGGCGTGCCCAGACAGTTATCAGGGTGCCAGGCTTGTGGTGATGCCCTGGCGCAAACACGCCCAGTATGCTTCCTCTACTCCATTACCCTTTAAATACCCAGACCTGGACAGTTTTGGGGCAGAAGTCAAAACCACGTGGACTCCAAATGAATTCATTTCCGATCTAAATTTCAAGTTCCAGGTCACACTGCTCACGTGCAGTGGAATCCTGACCTGCAGCTTCCATTCTCAAAAGAGTCGGGTGGGGAAGTTTCTGCACTGAAGGAAACTGGGGTCATGAGAAGAGCCCTGTGCCAGTGGATTTCCCGGAAGCTCTGCTCCTTGGAAGAGGGGACACAGGGTCTTCAATCCTTTATTTGAAGTCCAGAGCCTCCAGCAGCCCTAGTGGAATATGGGGACAAGCATGGTAGACCCTGGGCCTCTGGTGAAGGCCCCATGTAAAGTTCTAAAGTCTGGGAAGTGGTAATCCAGAGACTACAGTGAGTTTCCCTGGTCAGGACAACTTGGAAAGGGGGAAGGCAGTGCAGCAGCTCGGAAGAATGAGCACAGGAATTTCAAGGGCACACGTAGGTTTTTGCTTAAATGGAAAGGACATCTGCCAGCCCTGGCTGGGTTAATCCCTTATGATAGCTAGAAAATGTACATTTAAAAATTTGTTTGAAAGAGAAAAATAGAAAAAGTGAAAAAAAAATTTTGTTTAAGCACTCTGGATCTTCTAATATCCTTCCTGAAAACTAATTGAGCTCGCTTTCTATGAATCTAATCTTAGAAGTTTACTCTTTGTACTTAGTTCCCTAAAAGACAATAACCAGAACTTCTTGGTTCTGTTTACAAGAATAAGATAACATTTCAAAATAAACCAGACAAAATGACATCAGGAATACCCCATGGCTCGCTAAATCAGTGACTCACTACTCAAGAAAGACCAAAAGCAGACATTCCTGAAGCAATCAGCTAAAAGGGAGTCATGAAGACTTTGCACCTGCATAACAATATCTAAACTGGGGTTTATTATTTGCTGAAACCAAGAACTAGTGGGACTGCTTGAGGCAATGCAGGATGGAGAAGTTGTGCTTTAACTCCTCCTTAGAGCCCTGGAAGATCTAATGGCATCATTATTATTTTATTTTGTTTTTCTCCTTCCCTACCCTTCTCTTTTACCTATGAAAAACCCTACCTCACATTATCACTTTGAATTGGGTTTTGTATGATTCCCCCAGTTTCTTGCTTGTGCACTCACAATAAATCACCTTCTCATAGACAGCACTAAGAGACATGTTTTCCCTTTGTGGCACTAGATCAGGTGTGCCTTTCTATTGGCCATAGCCATGTTTATGTTAACACTAACTGCTTGGAAAGGCATGTGACATCTGTCAGGCAGATGCTAGGGAAATCCTGGAGAGAGAGCAGCTCCCATGGAGCTCAGAGCTCAGAGAAGGAGTCAGACTTAAATCCAATAGAGAATTGGAGGACAAGCATGTAGGACGTGAAGTGCAAGGAGTGTCCAAGTGGGACCCTTCAGCCACCTGGGTGAGCAAGGTCAAGGGGGATAGAAGAGAGATTCAGGAACAAAGAAGAGCTGTGGAGAGTGGCCCTGGACATATGGCCTGTGTTCCTTGAAGACTGTCTTCTTTGTGGAATTAGGAGGAAATTCTCAAGTGCATCTAAGAACCCCCACTTGTCTTGTCTTATGTGGGCTCCTATGACTCTGAGGTGCCATGTGGAGTTGGTCTGATGCCCTGTGCTTTGTGCACTGACCAAGACTACTATAGTGGTGACTGTTCTCTGTGTTCACAGAGCAGATTTCTTGCAGAAAGGCAATGCAAAACTTCCTGGCACTGCTGCAAAATGGTGGGGATGACTGCTCACCAACTGTGGAGCTGGTGGCCTCCATTGGGGGCTGTGCCAAGACCTACAGGGTGACCTTGCCCAGGCAGAGCCCTTGGTGGAGGCCCTGATGGAAAGTCCATCTGCCTGCACTTGCTGGACTGTGAGGATGTGGTGCTGGTATGTATGCACATGCTGGTCCAGCTTACGCATCACCAGGCTGCCCTCCAGCTCCTGGAGGTGGGCCTGATGCACAGGGAAGAAGGGCAGAGGGAGCCACAGCCTCCCTGAGCACAGTTGGGAGTACCTGGAACATGTCCAGGTAATGCATCTGGGCCCCAAGGCCCCTGACCTTGTTTGGTATCAAACCTGACCTGTGTTGGTATGAAGCTATTGGTGACTTTTATTTACACATTTAAAATGGTGTTTTGTGATATAAATAATCACATGGTTGATTATGGGATGCAGGCCCAGATGGTGCTGGGGTGGTACAAGTTATATAGTTTATGTCTTATATACCTTCTTAAAACTTTAAAATTCTTAATTCCAAAGTTCATCTGGAATAAAGGGTTTCCAATGAAAAATATGTTTCTTCCTCTTTCTTATACCTCACCCCATATACAATCTGTGCATAATTTATAATGAATTTACCTTCAAAATGCTTCTCAATTCCACCTAGTTATTTCTATTTCAACTCCCCACTCCCACACAAAGCTAACACACTGTAAAACTGACCACACCCAATGCTCTCTCCTTCCCTACAAATGTGTTCTTCACCCAGCAGGCAGAAGGATTTTTCAAGTGTAGAGGGGACTGTTTTAGTTTGCCAAAGCCTGACAATGCAAAACTCCATAAATGGGTTAGCGTCTATATTGGGAATTTATTAGGCTAGAAGGTCACATTTCTGAGGCTATGAAAATCTCCAAACTAAGGCATCATCACAGATGCTGTCTCACTAAAGTTCAGCTGCTGGCAACCCTGGACTCCCGCCACTTGGCAAGGGAAAATGGCAACCTGACTCTGCCTTCTCCTCCAGGATCACTTCTTCCTCTAGCTCAGCTCCAGGTGATCAGACACATGGCTGATCTCTCCCCTCTCATTGAGGCATGGTTACTTCAGCCTCTGGCCACTGCCTCAGACTCTTGGTGCTTCTCTTTATTTCTGCAGCTACAGGTGATCCTGGAGTCCTTTCACACATTACAGGGTAAAGTGACAGCTTTTCATCTCCCCTCTTCTCCATTTATATGAGACTACAGAAAAGGATTAAGACCCATGCTGTGTCCCACAATCTAATCAAAGAACCTTGATGGAAGTGACCTAATCAAAAGTGATCTAATTTAAATGTCCCTTAATTGAATCGAATCAAAAGACCCCATCCACACAATGGGTTTACAGGCACAAGAGTGGGTTTGCTTTAAGAACACAGTTTTCTGGGGTCCACAAAAGAGGATAGAGTTAAGTAAATGGATACAGCATGCACAGGCCAATGCCATGCTTCCCTTAGTTATCTGGAAAGTCCAGTTAACAGAACACCAAGGGAGTTCAATGCATGGACCCTGAAAACTGCAACACATTGTTTAAAGAAATTAAAGAACACCTAAATAAATGGAAATATATCTCTTGTTAATACATTAGAAAAATTGACAGAGTTAAAATGGCCATACTGCCCAAATTCAACACTCTCCCTATCAAAATCCCAGCTAGATTATTTTGCAGAAATTGAGAAGCGTTTTGAAATTTCAAGTGGAATAACTGCTTATAAACCTGATTAGCCAAAACAGTCCTGAAAAAAAAGTAGGAGGAATTTTCTGTAATGATTTCTAAATTTTCTACAAAGAAATAGTAATTTAAACAGTGTGGTAGTGACATATTTGTATAATTACAGGTTACTGAACAAAAATTACAGACCAGAAACAAACCCATATATCTATGGTAAACTGATTTTTCAAAAACTGTGCCAAGGCCAACCAATGGGGGAAAATAGCTTTTTCAACATATGGTGATGGTACAACTAGATATCCACATTCTGAAGAATGAAGTGACCTAAAATGTTACTTCACCTAAAATAAGCCCAAATGTTCAGAGACCTAAATGTAAGAGTTAAAAATATAAAATCTCTTAAAAGAAAATATTGAATTCTTAACAGTAAAAGCGCAATAAAAATTAGATCAAATAAACTTCATCAAAATTTAAAAGTTTGTGCTTCAAAGGACACCAACAAGAAAGTGGGGGTATCCGATGGAATGGCATAAAATGTTTGCAAATCAAGTATTTGATAATGGACTTGTATATAGACTATGTAAGTAATCTTATATTTCAAAATATAAAATCTAAAACCCCATTTGAAAAATGATATAAATAGACATTTCTCTAGGGAAGATATACAAATGGCCTGAAAAAAATCTGAAAAATATACTCTGTATCATTAGTAATCAGGAAAATGCAAATCAAAACCACAATAAAATAACCCACCTCACAAACACAAATATGGTTAGAATCAAAAATCAAAATATTAGCAAGTGTCAGCAAAGTTGTAGTAAAATTATAACTCTCACAGCTGCTGAGAATGTATAGTGGTAGTTGTACTTTGGAAAAGAGTTTGACAGCTCTTCAATTAACTAAACATAGAGTTAACCATATGACACAACAATTCCACTGATGGGTAAATACTAAAAAGAAATGAAAACATATGTCTATGAAAAAGCACATACAGCCATACCATGGTGATTTTCCAGTTTCAGTTCCAGACTACCATAATAGAGCAAATATCACAATAAATTAAGCTATATGAATTTTTTCTCTGTGCATATGAAAGTTATGTTTACACTATACCATAGTCTGTGGGAAACATCATTATGTATAAAGAAAAAAGTACATTCCTTAATTAAAAATACTTTATTAGTTAAAAAATGCTGGTGATCATCTTTCCCTTCAGTGAGTCATAACCGTTTTGCTGGTAGAAGGTCTTGCCTCAATGTTGAGGCTACTAACTAATCAGGGTGGTGGTTGCTGAAGGCAAAGTTGGCTGTGGCAATTTCTTAAAATAAGACAATGAAGTTTTCTACATTGATTGACTCTTTCATGAAAGATTTCTCTGTAGCATCATGTGATTCTGTTTGATGGCATTTTTGCCAAAATTGAACTTCTTTCAAAATTAGAGCCAATCCTCTCAAACTTTGCAAATGCTTTATCAAATAAATTTATGTAATGTTATAAATCTTTGGTTGATATTTCAATAATGTACACAGCACCTTCATTAGAAGTAGATTCCATCTCAAGAAACCACTTTCTTTGCTCATCCATTAAGAATAACTCCTCATCCATTAAAACTTTATCATGATATTGCAACAATTCAGCACATCTTCAGGCTCCACTACTAATTCTAGTTCTCTTGCTATTTCCACTACATCTGCTGTTACTTCCTTCACTGAAGTCTTGAACCCCCAAAGTCATCCATGAGGATTGGAATTAGCTTCTTCCAAACTCCTGTTAATGTTTATATTGATACCTCAACCTATGAATCATGAATTTCTTAATGGCATATAGAATGGTGAATCTTTTCCAGAAGGTTTTCAATTTACTTTGCCCAGATCCTTTGAAGGAATCTCTTTCTATGGAAACTATAGCCTTATGTAAAATAATTCTTAAAAAATACATCTTGAAATTCAAAATTACTCCTGATCAATGGGCTGCAAAATGAATTTTGTGTTAGCAGGAATGAAACAACATTAATTTCATTGAACATCTCCATCAGAGTTCTTGGGTGAACAGATTCATTGTCAATGAGCAGTGATATTTTCAAAGGAATATTTTTTTACTGAGCAGTATATCTCAACAGTGAGCTCAAAATAGTAAACCTAGCTGCTATGGAAGATAGTTTGGTGATTCCTCATAAACCTATGTATAAAATTACCGGATGACCCAGCAATCACACCACTAGGTTTATATCCAAAAGATCAAAAGTATGAACTTGAACAGATATTTTCACACTGATATCCATAGCAGCATTATTCTCAATTGCCAAAAGATGGAAGCAGCCCAAGTGTAAATCAACTGATGACTGGATAAATAAAATGTGGCATATAGATACAATGCAATATAATTCAACTGTAAAAAGGAATGAAATCTTGATATATGTGGCAGGCAGCATGGTAGAAAGTTGAGGACATCATGTTGAGTTGACAATAACAGACACAGAAAGACAAATATTGTATGATGTCAGTGATTTGAACTTATAAGAATAAGGAAACTCATAGAGGCAGAATCTAGAATATAGGTTACCAGGTGATGAAGTAAGGATAGGGTGTGGGAAGTTAAGGCTTAAATTGTACAGGGATTCTATTTGGAATCATGGAAATATTCTGGTGATGGACAGTGGGGATGGTAGCCCACCATTGTGAAAATAATTAATAGCATTGAAATATATATTTGAATGTGATTAAAAGGGGAAATATTAGATAGCATATATGGTAATATATATTTTTTAAATCCATGAAACTAGACTACACAAACAGTGAACCATAAGTTAAACCATGTACTCTTGTTAATAGTACAGTTATAAATATGTGCTGAATGGCCAGGTGCTGGGCACGATCCGGTGGGCTCCTGGGAACAGAATTCCTGCTGTTGCTGTTGCTTGTGCCCGCCTCGTTCTGAGAGAAGCAGCGGACCAAAGGTCCCAAAAGTATTTCCAAGTCCATGGTCTGATGATTGCCCTTTGTTACTGCGCAGAAGCTGTGGTGTTTCGTGAACGGACTTACTGTAGCCCTACCCACCCCAGGACCCACCCTCAGCCGAATAGTTAGAACTTCCGAAAAACTGTAGTTACCCTGGAAAACTGTTTCACAGTCCCTTGATCTTTGTTGTCCCAGGGCTCTGCGTCTGAATCCAAACGCTACTACTAATTAGGTCCAAAGCGCTGGGTGTCAAATTTCTCAGCTTTTTTGAACTTCTAGAATTGTTGTAAGAATTAATTAAGGAGTTTACTGGGTCGACAGTCTATGAAAGTTTATCTTCCTTGGCTATTCATTACAGAGAAATTCAGTGACTTACAAAGTACAATATATTTAACTTATAAAGATTCTGTCGAAGGCTTTTGTTAATCACTACAGGCCACCACTTGTGGCAAGACATCTTAGGATCTTTTCAGTTCCTGCTTTACTTACCAACCTATTTGGGTGCTTGCACAAAACATGAAGATGAAAGCAATCTTAGGGACGATATTTGCATGAAAAAGCCACTACAGGGCATAAATTATGTGCTTTTCTGGTGTTTTTGTTAGATAAAAGTACACAGTGCATTACTGTTAAAGACATACCACTAGATGCTAAAACTAACATAAGGAAGGGAACCAAGGTGGCTTAAGCAACTAGGCACCTCCATCCCACACCAGAGATCCTGGGTGCCTCCTAAAGAAACAGGATGAACAGACACAGCAAGTGAAACAATGAGGGGGTGGGGAGAAATGAATAAAATAAATCTTTAAAAAAATGATTATAAGGGTGTGTGGATGTGGCTCAAGAGGTTGAGCCCTGGCTTCCGACAAAGGAGGTCTGGGGTTCAATCCCTAGCTCCACTACCTCAAAAGGTAAAAAATAAATAATTTTAAAAAATGATTTTAAGTCTACAAAATTAAACTGGTATTTTCTGGTGCAAGAAAATGGACAGATTAACAAGCAAGCCCAGAAACAGACCACAAATAGGCTTCATTTTTTAAAAGTTATTTGACATATGGGGAAAAGACAGATCATTGAAAAAAAAAGTAATTTGGGGAGAATTAACCATTTGTGGAAAAATATATTTAAGCTCCCTACTTGGCACAATACACTATTCCAGATGGATTAAAAGTTAAATATAAGAAAAAAAAGTAACAAAACCAAACATCAGTAATCTCAAATTGAGGCAGACCTACTGAGGCAGGTTACTACTGGAAAACAAGGAGAAAACAAGCCACACCATGGACAATGGACAACATGGCCAGGAGATCCTGCAGTGACTTTCATCTTGACTTCCCAGTTGGGACTCTTTCCTCGCAGAGGGGAGGACCTGGATATCCTAAACAGGCTTCACCTTTGGCCTCCACCATTGCTGGGTAACCAATAACAGCTGAGGCCACTCCCCCTAGCATTAACAAGGGGAACAATAATTAATAGATTAAAAGGTGACCATACAAGTCAAATATTTTCCTCTCTCTCCCCAGAGGAGCCCGCACCAAATCTCTGTGTATTTTCATCCTTCCATCCCAGTCCTTCTCTCCCATTTCTCAGAAATCTGTGTTCTTTTCCCCCATTTCCCAATAAATTATTTTTACTGGCCTAACTGAAATAAAAGTGCTATCATCAGTTGTAACAATTGCTCCACAGCAATGCTTGGTGTTAATAATAAGATTATATATGGGAATCCTGGATCTTATGAATGATTGTTTTGTAAATGCACAACTTCTATGATAAAGAAAAAATTGATTAAAATTACTCAGTAAACCATGCTGTAAACAGATGTGCTGTCATCTAGGTTTTGTTCCATTTAAGGAGCAGAGGTAGAGTAGATTCGCCATAATTCTTTATGGCCCTATGAACTTGTAAATATTATATTAACATTGACTTCAACTTAAAGTCATTAGATGCATTAGCCCTTAACAAAAGAGTCAGCATTTCCTTTAATGTTTTGAAGCCTGCATTGACTTCTGTCCCCTAGAATATACCTCAATGGTATGTTTTTTCAAAAGATGACTTATTCATTTATGCTGAAAATCTGTTGTTTAGTGTAGACATCTTTATCAATTTTATTAGCTAGATCTGTGGTTAACTTGCTGTGGCTTCTACAACAGCACTTGCTGCTTTACCTTGCACTTTTATGCTTTAAAGATGGCTTCTTTCCTTAAAATTCATGAACCAACATCTGCTACCTTCATACTTTTCTTCTACAGCTCCCTCATTAAAAAAAATCATATCAGGAAAGCATCACAAATCATACTAAGTAACATGAAGTTATGGCTCATTCAAGGGAACAAATTAAAATCTAGAGGAGACTCAGAAGTTAGAACAACCAATTCTAGGACATGAAGGAAAATGCACATAAAGAGATAAATGATTTTTTTTTCTATTTTTGATAATGGATATTAAGAAGGTAACATGTAAGCATAAAGAATTTGAAAATATAAAAAGAAAGAAACAACTTAAGGGTATGAAAAACACAATAGGGGAGAGTAAAAATACACTACATGCATACAACAGCAGATTTGAACAAGCAGAAAAAAAGAATCAGCAATCTAGGAGACAGAACAACTGAAATCATTCTGTCAAAAGAACAAATAGAGAAAGGAATAGAAAGAAATGAGCACTGTCTCAGGGATTTGAGTGATAGCATGAAGTGCACAAACATACACAGCATGGTTTCCCAGAAGAAGAGAAGGGAATAGAGGCAGAAAGAATATTTGAGGAAATAATGGCTGTAAAATTTCCAACTCTTAAAAAAGATATAAATATACATATCCAAGAATCCCAAAGTATTCTGAACAGAATAAATCCAAATTGACCTACTCTGAGACCCACACTAATCAGAATGTCAAATGTAAAGATAAAGAGAGAATTCTAAAAGCAGCAAGAGAAAAGTGATACATCACAAACAAGGAATCCTCAGTAAGACAGAATGCTGATTTTTCATCAGAAACCATGAAGGTGAGAAAAAAATTGTATGATATATTGAATGTACTGAAAGAGAAAAACTGCCAGCCAAGAATCTTTATCTGGCAAAAGTCTTTTAAAAATGAAGGTGAGTTTAAAGTATTCACAGATAAACAGAAACAGAGAGAGATCATCAAAAAGAAGCATGTCTTATAAGAATTACTAAAGGAAACTCTACAGGTTGAAAGGAAAAGACAGGAGAGAGTGGCTTGGAGTATTGTGAAGAAATAAAGATCAATAGTAAGGGTAACTAAAAGAGCAATTGCAAATCCCAATAGTATTAAATACTCAATATGCTATTCTAGTCTTTAACACATATAAGAAACAGAATAAAATTGAACAAGAAAAACACATATTTCCTGATGACAGATGTGCAAAATATAAAGTGACAAAGTGGCACAAATCAACAGAAAGAGGAAATGAAGGATATAGCAGAAAAGAACATGTATGCTGTTGAAGATAAGTTAGTATCTTTCAAAATTCATAGATTATAGATAAATGTTGTTTAATATAAACCCCAGGATAAGCCCCAAGAAAATATTTAAAATATATACAGAAGTAGAAATTAGAAAAGGATTAGACAGATACATAACAAAAGATAAACTATACAGAAAATGGAGTTGCAATAAAGTAAAAGACAATAAAAACTATGACATATAAAAACTAAAGGACAAAAGGGCTCAATTAAGTATCAGCTACACAGTAATAACACTGAATGTTAGTGAATTAAACTCCCATTCAAAAGACATAGGTTGGCAGAATGGATTTTTTTTAAAGTATGTTTTAACTACATATTGTTTACAACAGAGTCACCTTAGAGACAAAGACAAAAACAGTATGACAGTGAGAGGATGAAAAAAGATATTTCATGCAAATAGTAACCAAAAATAGCTGGAAAATATACAAATTCCAGACAAAATAAAGTTTAAGTCAAAAAATCTTATGAGAGACAAAGAAGGACATGATATATTAACAAAAAGAGGAGTCCAATAAGAAGAAATAATGACAAATATTTATCCACCTTATCACATTACCCCAAAATACATGAGGCAAAGACTGCAAAAACTCAAATGAGAAATAGATGCCTCTAAAATAGTTTATGACTTCAACACACCACTCTCATCAATAGGATAGAACATCTAAATGGAAGATCAATAAAGAAAGAGAGAGCTCATATAATATGATATATAAACTAGAACTAACATATACATAGAACATTGCAACCCCAAACTGCAGAATATACATTCTTCCAAAGTTCACATGGATCATTCTCCAGAGAGACCATATTTTGTGTCACAAAACAAGTCTCAATAAATTTAGAAATGTTGAAATCCTACAAAGCTTCTCCATGGACCTCAGTGGAATTAAGCTCAAAATCAATAGCAGGCAAGGAACTAGAAAATCCACAAATACATGGAAGTTAAAAACACTCAATCAGTGGATCGAAGAAGAAATTGCAAGGTAAATCTGTAAATACCATGGGACAAAGGAAAACAAGAGCACAACAATAACTCATGGGATGCAGAGAAGGCAGTGCTGAGAGGGACATTTATAGCCCTAACCACTTACATTAAAAATAGAGGTAAAATCAGAGACCTAACTGCACACTTGGAGAAACTAGAAAAAGAACAGCTAATTAACCACAAAGCAAGCAGAAGGAAAGAAATAGTAAATGGTATAGTGGAAATAAATGAAAATGAAAATTAAAAAAAATATTAGAAAGAATTAACAAAACCAAAAGCTGGTTTTCTGAAAAGAATAAAATTGACAAACCATTAACTAGACTGACAAAGATAAAATGAGAAAAGGTACAAATACATAAAATCAGAAATGGAGGAGGGGGCATTACTACTGACCCTTATAAATTAAAACGATCATAAGAGGAGACTATGAACAACTGTGTGTAAACAATTTAGATAACCTATATGAAATAGACACATTCCTAGAAATGTGTGAACACCCTACACAAACTCTGAAAGTAATAGAAGGCCTCAACAGATCAATTAAAGCAAAGATATTGAATCAGTGAACAAAAAACCCAACCAAGAAAAGCCCAAGACTAGATGGCTTCAAAGGGGAATTCTACTAAACATTGCAAGGAAAACCTAACTCCAATTCTGCACAAACCCTTCCAAAAAATTAAAGAGGAGGGAATAATGTGTAACTCATTCTATCAAGCCAATATCACTTAAATACCACAGCCAGATAAAGATATTACAAGAAATTAAAATAACAGACTAATTTCTCTTATGAATATAGATGTAAAAGTCCTCACAAAAGCACTTGTGATTTGGTAGCACATCAAAAGAATTGTATGCGATGAACAAATGGATTTTATCCCAGTTATGCAAGGTTTTCTTAGCATTAAAAAATAAATTGATGTAATATATCACATCAACAAATTGAAGGGAAAAGACACTTGATCATCTCAATTCATGCAGAAATCACATTTGACAAAATCTAGCATCTTTTCTTGATAAAATTAGGAATAGAAGGAAACATTGTCAACATGATAAAGGGCATATATGAAATATTCACAGCTCACATCATACTCAATTATGACAGACTGAAACCTTTCCCTTAAGATCTAGAACAAGACAAGTATGCCACTGTCGCCAGTGTTTTTCAACATAGTACTGGAAGTTCTAACCAGAGTAAACAGAGCAAATAAACAAGAAAAAGAATTACTAGGCATCCAACTTGGAAGGGAAGGAGTGAAACTTTCACTATTTGCAGATGACCTGAACTTATATATGGACAGTCTTGGAATTCAAAAACAAAGCTAATACAGCTAACAAATTCAGCAAACTTGTGGGTACAATACCAACATACAAAAATCAATACTGTTTCTATACACTAGTAATGATCCACCTGAGGGGGAAATTAAGAAAAAATTCCATTAACAATAGCAACTCAAAGAATTACATATCTAGGAATAAATTTCACAATTGATATACAGGACTTGTACACAGAAAACTACAAAACATTTTTTAAAAAACCAGTAAAGACCTAAAAATTTGGATGGACATTATGTCTTCATGGATTGAGAGACTAAAAATCATTGAGATGTTTATCTTCCTAAATTGATTTACAGATTCAATGCAATCACAATCAAAATGCCACAGACTACTTTCAAGAAATAGAAAAGATAATTTTCAAATTAATTTGGAAGGCCAAGGGACTCAGAGTAGCCAAAAAACATCTTGCAAAAAAAAAACAAACTTGAAAGACTGACACATCTTGACTTTAAGCCGTATTAGAAAATGGTCAAAACAGCATGATACTGGCATAAAGATAGATATACTGACAAATGGAATCAAATTGAGAGCTCAGAAATAGGCCTTTACATTTATGTCCAGTTGATATTGGACAAGACTGCCAAGTTCACTAAACTGGGCAGAAGAATCTCTTCCAAAAATGGTGCTGGGAGAAATGGATATCCACATAAAAAGGAATGAAAGATGAACCCTATCTCACACTTTATACAAAAATTAACTCAAAATTCCACAAAGCCCTTCATATAAGAGCCAGGGCTGTAAAACTCCAACAAGAAATTGCAGGAAAGACTCTTCAGTATATTGAGTTAGGTAATTGTTTCTTAGACTTTACACTCAAAGCACCGAAAACAAAAGAAAAAAAATCAGATAAATGTGACCTCCTCAAAATTAAAAACTTTTGGGCACCAATGAAATTGTCAGTAAAGTGAAGACACAACTTACACTCAAGGAGAAAATATTTGGAAACCACATAACCTATAAGAGTTTAATATCCAGAATATATAAATAAATCCTACAACTCAACTTTAAAAGATAAGCATCCCAATTAAGAAATGGGCAAAAGACATGAGCAGACATTTCTTCAAGGAAGATATACAAAAGGCTAAAAACCATGTAAAAAGATGATCCACACCAGTAGCTATTAGAGAAATGCAAATAAAAACCATGATGAGATATCTTTTCATACCTACTGGAATGGTTATGATTTTTTGAAAAATTACAAGTGCTGGACAGGATGTGGAGAAATAGGAACACTCATTCACTGCTGGTTGTAAAATGGTTCATCCACTGTGGAAGACAGTTTGGCAGTTCCTCAGGAAGCTAAATATACAAATACTGTATGACCTGGCAATCCCACTGCCAAGAAGAAGCAACAGCAGAGACTTTAACATTTTCCCACAGATATTCATAGTGACAGAAGATGGAAGCAACCTAAGTTTCCATCAACCAAAGAACAGATAAACAAAATGTGGTATATACACATGATGGAATATAATTCAGCTGTAAAAAGGAATGAAGTAATGATGTCTTGATCATGGATGTACATTGAGGAATTTATGCTGAGTGAAATAATGCAAGTTATTTTTGGATGGTCATCATTTTTTCTGTTGCAAAAATAGTCAATTTAACCATTGCTGTTTCTTTGCATGAGAGTGCTAAGGTGGTAAAGAAAAGACATGAAGGCTTTTAGAGCTGGTTCCAAGACTCAACAAAGGATGTGAGAAGGGGAACTGAAGAAGAAGGCTGCATCAAGTATTGCTTTCCTTGGTCTCTTCTGCTTGGTTTTTCACACTCATGAACATAAGGATCATCAACCAAGCTAAGCACTGGATTTCAAACAGAAAAGCATGGCCAAAATGATTCCCTTCATATTACTTAGAGTGTTTAGAATTTAAAAAAAAAATCCACAAGGTCCTGAAAGGAGCTATTTTACTTACTCAGAGTACTGTTTGCCTCTTGAATTCTTCTTTCTTACTACATAACCAAACTGAATAAAATATATACGTCATTAGATACAGCTAATTCATTCACCCGTTCAATACTATTTTTTGAGTATCTATAATGTACCAGTGTCTGTGTTATCCATCGCAGATGCAATGATGAAAAACAATCAAACCTGGCTTCCACTTTTAGAGACCTTAAATCTGCTGCAAAATAAATGTTAACCAAATAATCATTCAAATTAAAATGATATGTTCTCTAGAGAAATAAATACAGAAATAACATCACTTTCATCAATAGAGCAATTGCTAACAGGAAGACCAAACATCTTCAACTACTTAAAGGAAAGAAATATACCTCTCACCATTGGATGCTATACACACAAAAAAAATACCTTGCAAAAATGAGAGTGAGAGACTTCTGGGGAATATGGTGGAGTTTGGAGCTGAAGTATCAAAATGATTATTAAACAGGTAGGAACTGTCTGAAACAATTATGTGGAAACTCCAGATTGTGGGTGTCTGGCCGTGTTTTTCTGATCTGGAAAAGACAGATCAGAAAAAGTCCTCTCTGGTGTGACCCACCTTCCAGAGTTAGCCCTTCAAGTAAAAACAGTTTGAAACCACAAAAGTAGTGTAAAACTATAGAGGATGAAAGTCTGGGGAAAAGTCCTACTGGTTTCGATCACCCAGGTGAGGGAGTTCATCTCCTGGGAAATAGAAGGGACAACCAAGTCCTGTAAACAAGAGAACTCCAACAGAACTACCAAGCAAAAGCCCAGGAAAAGACAGAGAAAAATAAAGAGAAGAAAATCCCTGCATACGGCATTCACCTTGAGAAGACCTTCCTGATAGGAGAGCTGAAGCTCAAGAAAATCTCTGTTTTATCACCAGCTTGTTGCAAAATCAATAAAAAGATATCTCAGGAAAAAAATCTCAAAGATAATAGTTTAAAATATTAAAAGAGGCAGAGTGCAAAAAAGTGTACACAACAAAGAAACAGGAAATATGAATGAACCAAAGTAAGAGGGTAAAAATATAGAAAATACCAATGAAGAATGTAGACATACTGAACAAAGCCTGTAAAAACAAACTTAAAAATGCTAAAGGAAATGAAGGAAAGTACAGAGAAAAAACTAAAGGATATCAGGAAAACAATGAATGAGCAATATGAGAGTATAAGTGAAGAAAGAGAAATTTTTAAAAGGAAACCAACAGAACTCCTGGAATTGAAGACCACAATAACTGAAATGAAAAATGCCCAGGAAAGATTGAATAGCAGGTTGAAACTAGCATAAGAAAGAATATGTGAACTTGAAGACAAGACAATTGAAATGAGTCAAGCAGAGAAACAGAAAGAAAAAGGAAGAGTAAAATCAAAATTAGTCTGACAGCTATGGGACACCAAGTCCACCAAAATAGGCATTATGGAAGTCCTAGAAGAAGAAAAAGAGAAAGGGACAGAAGGAATATTCAAAGGAATAATGACAGAGAACTTTCCAAACTTAGAAAAGATGTGACTATGAACATCCAAGAAACTCAGAGAACACTAAAGAGGATAAACGTGAAGAAAAACACACTGCATCATAAATTGATCACACAATCAAATGCAAAGGGCAAGGAGAGTGTTCTGAAATCAACAAGAGAAAAGCAACATGTTATGTACAAGGCAGTATCAATGAGATTGAGTGCTGATTTCTCAGCAGAAACCAAGGAGTCCAGAAGGCAGTAGGTTGACATACTTGAGCTGAAAGGAAAAACCTGCCAGCCAAGAATTTTATAGCTGACAAGACTTTCTTTAAAATGAGGGAAAGACTAAGACATTCTCAGAGAAACAAGGCTGAAGTAGTTCTTCACCACTAGGCCTGCCGTGCAAGCAATGCTAAAGGGAGTTCTTCAGACTGAAAAGAAACTATTATAGAATAATAGAAAAAAGCAGAATAAAGAAATAATGTCATTGCAGAACTGTGTGGGAAAGAATGTAGTCTACAATGTGAACTATGATCCGTGCTTTATGGCAAAGCCCCAGGATGTATTTATCAATTGCAGTAAATGTGCCACACTAATGAAGGATGTTTATGTCAGAGGTTGTGGGAGGTGTGAGGAGTGGCGCATATGGGAATCCCCATATTTTTCGTGTAACATTTATGTAATCTATGCAGCTATTAAAAAATTAAAAAAAAATTATAAAAGGAAACAATGTCCTATAGTAAGGGTAAATATTTGGGAAATTATAAATGCCAGTATTATTATATCGTATTGTTTGATATGTAATTTTATTTCTTGCTTCTTTCAGGTGCTAAAATGCAACTACATAAAAAGTAATGATAAATCTATGTTTTTGGACATTCAATGTGCAAAGATAGCAGTAACAAGTACAAAAATGAATGGTGGAAGGATAAAGGGGTATAGAAAAATTATATGTGCATGTTATTGAAGTGGATAAAAACAAAACTTATGATTATATACAGAGGATGTTATTATGACCCTATGGTAACCACAAGGAAAATCATTGAAAAATGGATCCAGATAGAAATGAGAAGTCACTCAATATGTTAGAAGACAAAAAAGCCAATAAATATAAAAGTCGTCTTTAATAGAAATTGAAACACAAAATAGGTATAATACTAACAATAGCTGAATAGCAAAATGGCAATAGTGAAGGTCCTATCTCCACCGTCTTCTCCAGAAGTCTCTCACCCTCATTTTTGCAAGGTAATGTTGTTGCTTATAGCATCTAATGGTGAGAGGTTTATTTTTTTTCTTTAAGCACTTGAAAATGCTTTGTCTCCTTGCTCAGAATGGCTCTAACAAGGAAGGTAATGTTATCCCTGTCTCTATTTCTCTAGAGAACATATCACATTAACTTGAATGATTATTTGGTTAATATTTCTTTTGCAGTAGACTTAAGGTCTCTGAAGGTGTAAGTCAGGTTTGTTTGTTTTTCATCATTACTTCTGCAATAGATAACACAAACTCTGGTACATTATAGATACTCCATAAATAGTATTGAATGGGTGAATGAATTAGCTATAACTAATGACATATATAATGTATTCAGGCTGATTAGGCAGTGAGAAAGAAAGAGGAATTTAAGAGGCAAACAGCACTCTGGGTAGGAAAAATAGCTCCTTTCAGCACCTTGTGGATTTTTCTTTTTCTGAACACTCTAAGTAATATGAATGTAATCATTCTGGCCATGCTTTTATGTTTGAAATCCAGTGCTTAGCTTGGATGATGAGCCTTATGTTCTTGTGTGTGAAATATGGAGCAGAAGAGACCGAGGAAAGGAATACTTGATGCAGGCATCTTCAGATCTTCAGATTTTCTTCAGATCCCCTCCTCACATGCCTTTTGTGAATCTTGGAAACAGCTCTAAAAGCCTTGACATCTTTTTTTTCTACAACCTTAGCACTGTCATACAATGAAATAAATGACAATGCCTAAATTGATTTTCTTGCAACAGAAAGAATGGAGACCATTCATAAAAAGGAGGTTTTCACCAAAAATTTTAGAAAAATGCTGAATTTATTATTCATGTTTTGGAGAGAGATTATCAGAACTAGATTCTTAAATTTCCTGCAGCAGTGGCACACTAATTTACATATTTGACTAATGTTACCAGAAATTATAGACCAGGTTTACACCACCACACCTATTGCCACTCAGCAAGGATTGAGTGAATTTCAGGAACTCCATGGCCAGAGATTAAATGAGTCCTGCTCAGGATTTAACACACATTACTGGGGCTGATGCTGTTTCTCCAGGGCTTTTACTGAAAGTAAGGAAAAAGATTGCATAATCAACCAGTCAGATCATCATTGTGAATCTGGCTACAAATAGAACCATGCAAAAGGAATTCAGGTCAAGATATAACCACTTTTATGTTTTTCTACTCTCTGATTAGACTGTTCAGTGGGACATAGAGGGAATAGGAATGGTCCAGGGTAGAAATGTGGTCCAGCCATACACAGAACACTAGTGCAAGGTGGGTAAGAGGGTTTCAACACCTACAGAGTTAAGAAAGAGGTTGGAGATCAGCAAATTGCTGCCTGGTGGCCTCTTTCCCTTTCCCTAGGTCTTTAACAAAAAAAAAAAAACAGATTGTACATTTCCCCCCAGCACAATCCTTACAAGGTCTCCAAGATCTTGTATGATCCAGCTCTGCTTTCTCTAATCTCACTTCCCTTTCTTCCCTCACCCCTCTTCTAGTACCCCATCTGGCTCTCTCTCTACATGACTGCATGTCAACCTTGCTTGACTTGTTATTTCACCTGGCTCAAGCATGTACATCATGCAGATCTCAGATGAAATGCCATCGCAGAAAATTCTTTTTGCAAAATTATCTAAAATTTTTCCTCTAAATAGTTACACTATATTATTTTATTTATTTCCTTTAAAGCATTAATCACTATGTAAAATTATCTTGTTCACTCTTTAGTCATTCACATTTTATTGGACTATAAGGTCCATGAAGGAGTAGGGTTTCAATGTGTGAGCTACTGCTGTATTTCTTGCATCTAGGAGAGTTACTGGAAAGTAGCTGTCATCTAATAAGTATCAATTGAATGAATGAATGTCTCCCCACATGAGAATGCAAGTCATATGTGTGTGAGGACCTTGTCTGCTTAATTGAAGCTGAGCACAAAGCAGAGTGCATGACACATAGCAGGTGATTAACAAACATTTGTTGAGTGAATGGCATGCCCATTTCTTCCAAGGAACTTTGATGGTGGACTACAGACTGTAAATATAATTTTGTAATAACTTTAAAATTGAATTACCCATCAGTGTGATGTTTTATGACCACGTATGCCAACTTTTGCAGTGGTTAGGAAGTCAAAGAAGCAAAGTAGCAGTGGTGACTAAAATCTGAAGTGTATTAACAAGCATCCCTCCACCCAGTTCTCCAGAAGGAGGCATGTCCCCAAGAGGCTGGAGTGGACTTGAGAGGTGAGATGATTACATAGGAAGGGTGGAAATAGGGGCTTTCCTCTGAAAGAAGGACTTGAAAAGCACCTGCACCCATTTAAATAGAATTCCCAAGAGAGGTGGAATTGCGACTTGTGTGAAAGTGCTTGGAAGGCTGAGCTATTTCAGTCCCCCTGCAGTGGGGATAGATAGCCCCCCTCCAAAAGCACCTTATTCCAGGGAACATGTGCTTCCTATTGGCATTACCATTTATCTGAATCATAAGATGCTTCTCAACATAAAGGCATCATTCTGCCATTACAGCTGGTGGCAGACTGCTGTATTTGGAGTTTCCTAAAAGGGCACCCTGTGATGAAGATTGTGTATCACTGATTTATTATGCAGATGCTCCAGGGAAGCTGAGGAAGGAAGTAGAAGAAGCCAAGCAAGAGTGTGGTTCCAGGTGAGGTTCCAGACTCAGCCAGAAGCCACAGGGAACTCTGGGGTATAAAATTGCCACAGCTTTGATCACTTTGAGACAAGGGACCTGGGCTTCTACTCTCTAACCTCAGCCAGACAATAATTCCTCAGCCCCTTGTGGGAACAGAAGCATGCAGCACTCCCTGCTTTCCTCATATCCAATAATGTGGTGCCAGGATTCCACAATACCTGTGCATGCAGGTGCAGTTGTGAGCTGTCAGTGGGACATACACTGAATCTGAGGGCACCTAGGGTCTGGCTGAGCCCCTGCCTCATCCAGAATTGCAATCTTTTATAATTGTGAATGCTCTGCTATAGGCAAGTTTGGTGAGTCAGGAAGGAACAGACTCCCTCACCCCCATATCCCCAAGGTAGCAAGGATCTGGAACAGTTCTGTGAATTACAAGCTTCTAAAGAATGGACTGATGGCTGGGTTTTGTGCTGGAATGAATGTGAGGACGCTCAAGGGGATTGTTCTGGATTAATGTGTGCAACTCAGGTAAGATCATACTGAGAAAACATGAAGAAGTAGAAATTCAAAGGCTTCTGGGTTTCTACTGAGAGGAAGAGGATGACCCAACAAACCTTGTCTATCCCCCATCTCTTCAAATTCAAGTGAGATGCTGACCCTGTAGTGAAATCAAGAAGCCAAGTATAAAGACATGAAACCCTCTTTCCTGGTTGGGGTATGTGGATGTCAAGATCAGACCCAGCCTGGAAGTGACCAGGAGCTGAGTTTGTCCAGCAGAGGTTAGCAGTTTGGTGAGTCTGAGAAGCACTCATGCCCCACCAGCCACTGTTTTCTGCACCAATTCGTCTGGAATTCTGACAAGCCACTGGTTATAAGAACACTTTCCTTCTGGTAGTGCAGCAAGGAAAGGTCTTAAGTGATCATAGACCCAGCAAGCAGGACTCTCCAACTTCCTGGATGTCAGGCATGAAAGGAAACATGAGGCTCTAGAGCAGGGGTTCTTAGACTTTTTTGTTCCGTGAATGCCTTTGCCAGTCAGGTGAAAACCACAGACCCCTTATTTAGTCCACACTGTACTGTATATTATTTAATAAATATATCACATCTGCACCAACATGGCCCCATAAGAATAATGTCTTTTTTTATTTTAATTCAAGCTCATGGACCCTTGTTTAGAACTCCTGTCCTAGACCATCTTGGGGCCACATAGATAGTCTTCAGCATCTGCTTTGGGCAATAGGATAGAGGGCATATAGCATGCACTTTTTGTTTGGGTCAAGAGAGTGAATTTCTTTGGCTTTGTGGTGCATGTGGTCTCTGGACAATTCAAACCTGATGCTATAGTAATGAAGCAGCCAAAGGCAACATGAAAAATATTGAGCAAGGTAATGCTCTAACAACAATTCACTTATGGAAACAGAAAGGTGAATTACATATAACTTTCAAATAACCTGAATGATCACTATTCATTTTTTCAACTATTTAAAAACATTAACATTTTTAGCTTGTGGACCCTACAAAAACAGGCACAGGCCAGATTTGTTCATGGGCTGCAGTTTTCCTAAAATTGCCTAAGCTGTCAGAGGTGTGCTGTTGCCTTGAATCAATGAAGCCTGGACGAGCTTGTTGTGTGAAGAAAACAGTTATGAAAGCAAAATGCTGAGATGATACCAAAAGGGACCATGAACATGTGGCTCTCAACCCCTCTGAGAAGCTGTAACCAGGTGAAGTCTAATGACCAGGTGAGGAGGGCTGCCTCATGTGAGCCTCCACCTGAACATGAGGGCTGTCTGTCCTGGAGAGAGCATGGGGGACATTTTACCAGTTAGTTCACTGATTCATACAGAGTAAACCTCACTGTCTGACCTACCATTCAGTCCATGGATCCTCCTGTCCTTGATGATACTACAGGGCATCCAGTTGGCTGGATATTGATGCCCTATGGCACTAGTCCTGTTCCAGCCAAGACTGTCATCATTTCTTTCTTGATGATTATATCTAACTCTGAAACCTGGTCACTTTCTCCATTTCTGCCTAATTAGAGTGCACAGGTTCTGGTAATTGCTCCCTCAGGCCCACAGCTAACTAACTGTGAGCTCAGAACTATGGGACCATTTCAGGTAATATAGGGACTATCTAGCTCTTAGCACAAATCCTCTACACACTACAGACCCTACACATATCTACCTACAACCATAACTACCTTTACTTTTCATCAATTTTGTTTTCTCTTGTAAGCTAAAAACTCTATTTTTTCCCCCAGGGAGCAAGAATGAAGTATCTGGAGAGGACAGCACGATTTCCAGGAAGATTTTCTTCAGTCCTCTGTAAGACTTTTCTATAATTGAATGTTGTTTCCATGTGTTGTATATATTTTTAATATGAAAAACATTGATTTAATCATGGTGGATAATTGCATATTACTTTATGGCTAAGCTCCCATTTAAAAAAATAAGTTGTAAACTCTGAGGATGAAATTTCTCTCATCAGATGAAGAAAGAAAAACAAGTAACTTGGACACAATATAGTCAAAATTCTGTCTTTCTCTGTGCTCTCTTAATGTAGCAGTTCTTGTTGAAATATCTCAGCTTATTCAATGCAGTGAGAACATTCCTGTGGGTGATATGGTCTAACACTCTCAGCACTCCCTACCAGGGAAACATCCTTGTTATATTCAGTGAAGGTCACACACCTCCCAGGCATTGTCCCTGAAGTATATGGGCACAAAGACACTGGATATAAGATACACTTTAGCCCCTACTTTAGGGAAGACATACAAAATGGCCATGATCTATCTTAGTGAAGTGTTTTCAAGATGGATAATTTACAATAAGCTCCAGTACCCTGAATTAAACAATAATTGATGTAGAAAACCAAGAAAGCTGCTCTTGGAATGTATTAGTCTGAGTTTACACCACTGACATGGTGGATATTTCTTATTCAGCTGAAGATTTATGCCTGAGAAGCTCATGTGTTTCTAATTTCATGGGGATCATGGTTGGAAGTGGGCGTCATGCAGGACAATGGCAGAAGCAGTCTGTGGAGGCAGACGAAGTTTTCTTCCCAGATCTTACTCCAGACTGGCCTCACCCCTTGGGCTGCAGTGGCCTTCCTGGTCATGTGGGGTGGTGATGACTGATGGATGGTCCAGAGGTCACATGGACAAGGGCATTCATAGTCCTCAGTGGGTGCTGGGTTGGAGGTTATTCAGGCAGGAGAAAATGGGATTTTGGAAAAAGGATCTGTCTAAATTTATTTGTTAGTTTCCCTCTTCCCTCTCCTTGTTCCAAGTCCCTGTCTTAAGAGTATGAGCTAGCCGTAAATGGAACTTCCACAATTTTCAAAGTGGAGACACTCAGTTCCCCTAGGATTTTCCTGAGTCCCCCTCATTAGTGCTTAGGGTTTACGAATGACTGGGCATGAGTGAGTCCAAATTGACCAGGGCCCAAGTCCACAAGCTCTGTGACAATGATTTTGTGAATGCCATCTCAGTCAGCTGGAGAGACAGGAGGGTGTGGTGGAGCTTCTTTGCCCTTCAGGGGAGTGCAGTGCTCTGGCCACAGTGCATTATGTCTCAAAAGGTATTAATGGCACAAAGCTCAGATTTTGTTGGAATTCTTTTTTCTAAATGGGTTACATACATATTTGAAAGATGGACTATCCAGAACAATTTAAAACAGTGGGTATATCTTTCCTGTACATGAGGTATCAGAAACACTGAAGGCAGAGCAGCCTCTGGCCAGAGCTGTCCCCACCCACAGCTGTGTTGAACCAGCCGCTGGTCACAGAATTCCTCATTCAGGGGTTCTCAGATATGCCTCAGTTGCTCTTCACCATCTTCCTCCTCCTCTATGTGGTGGCCCTCTCAGGAAACCTGTTCATCATGCCTGCAGCCAGCTCCGTCCAAACTTGCATACAACCATGTACTTCTTCCTGGTCAATGTGGCCATAGTTGACATTCTCTGTACCTCCACAATCCTGCCCAAGCTTCTGGGCAACATGACAGTCAGGAAATCCATTTTCTATGGGTGCTGCATGGCCCAGTTCTTCTTCTTCACATTCTCAGAAAATCTGCTCATCACGGCTGCAACCAGCTCCAGTCCAAACTTGCATACAACCATGTGCTTCTTCCTGGTCAACGTGGCCATAGTTGACACTCTCTGTACCTCCACAATCCTGCCCAAGCTTCTGGGCAACATGACAGTCAGGAAATCCATTTCCTATGGGGGTTGCATGGCCCAGTCTTCTTCTTCACATGGTCTATGGGGGATAAGCTGCTGCTTTTCTCTGCCATGGCCTATGCCTGCTATGTGGCCATCTGCTGGCCACTACACTACAGTGTCCTGATGGTGCCCAGTGTGTGTGCACTTCTGGCCATGGTTGTGTGGGCAGGAAGCCTGGCCTACACTTGCGTGCACACTGGCCTCATGCTGTGCCTGCCCTTTTGCCACTCCAACAGGATTGACCACTTCTTCTGTGAGACTCCCCCACTGCTGAAGCTCTCCTGTGCCCCCACACACCTAAACAAGGCCGTGGCCATCACAGCAGATGTGATCCTGGCAGTGGGGAACTTCTCTATAACCATGGCATCCTACAGCTGCATCATCAATATCCTTTGCATCCGCTCAGCTGCAGGCAAGTGAAGGGCCTTCTCCACCTGCTCCTCCCACCTCCTGGTGGTCTCCACATACTACTCCACCATCATCTACATCTATATCCACCCTGCATCCAGTTACTCACTGGACAAGGACAAGTTGGTGTCCATCATCTATACCTCAGTGACTCCTGAACTGAACCCTCTCATCTACACACTGAGGAACAAGGAGGTCAAATTGGCTCTCCAGAGACTGTTCTCCTGTGGCTGAAGCCTCCATCCTGGTGCCAGAGCTCCCACATCCCTTTCATATTTTTGTCCACACAGCAGGGGGTTTGGCCGTAGTTGCTGAGCAGGGCTTTCCCTCTTGGAGGGCACATTCTGGTGTCTGGGAGACAGGGTTCTGTTTCTTGAAGCACACACCCCACATGGCACCAGCACTGAAGAGCAAACTGGGAGCTGATATTGTTTCATGCTTGGACATAGAGGAGCCCTTCCTGTTTCAGCCACTTGCTTTCCTGTCTTAAGAGGACCCAGGGGGATGGAAAGTGTACTTCTACTTTTTGAAATGTGAAGCAATAAATGCATTTCAGAAATCATCACCAGTCTTCTCTCAGCCCTAAATGGAGGCTCAGCACTCTACAGACTCCCAGACTTTTCTTCTCCTAACAAGTCAGGGGCTTGCCTGTTTGTGTGGAGTCTTCCCTCCCTGCTTTCTTCCCAGTTCACTGTCCTTTACTTTCCTCATCCTAGGCAATTTGTGTGGCTTGACCTCCCATGACCCAGGCCCAGCCCTGGAATATGGATAGGTGTGTGTGGGCACTTAAAGAAGGTTGAGGATTGTAGGAGAACATGCTATTCCTCTAAGGAAATTACAGATAGTGGTCTTACTTTTTTTGGAACTTTTTTAAGATAATATTTTGACAAAGCTCTTACCAGGTCTACCAAGTAAAGATATTATAAGTACTAGGAAAAGTGATCAAGAAATGCTTCTTTCTTTTCCTGCTTTCTCCACCACAAATGCAGGTGAAGTCCTCCTGTCTGACCCTAGTTATTAGGGAGGATTTGGGCATGTGACATAGTCCTTGGGGCTACAGCTCATTGTCCATGTCTCTTCCAGGTTCCCCTGAGGGTCATTTGTGTTAGATGGGGTCACAGGTGTGGTGAGTGATCTGGTTTGGGAGGAATCTGGCACAAAGGGCCTGTCTTGTAGGGACTGAGTTCTTGTTTTACTGGAGGCAGCTGCCTTATCCAAGCATGACCTCACATGACCTAGAGACATCATCTGTCCCCAGGTAATACCCCCCTCACCCCCTGGGTTTGCAGCAATGCCTCCTAGATTCTCATTCAGCATCCTGAGTTTTCACAAACTACTTTGTGAACTCTAGGCCATCTGCCTCCCTTTCCTTCAGACCAAAAGCTCTCTGAGGGCAAGGAAAATGACCAGCCACAATTTCCACCAATTAGATCTTTACACCTAGTTTTGGAAAACCACCAGGGGCATGTTTCTGACATGGTAAGCTGGGGAAGAGTGATAATTCTCTTTATTTTTCACTAATCAGAAACAAACCTCATGTTTCCATGGGAAGGAGGAAAAGGAAGGTGGAATTTGAATAGCAGTCAGTGACAGCTGAAATACAATCTTAGATCCTCTGGGTTTTTCACAGGAGGACACAAGACATTGGTTGGTCAGGGGAAACTCCTTGGCTCTGGTTCTCTGCAGGTGGTCTCAAGCCTGGTCTCAGAACTGCAGATACTTAAGCCCTACCTGGCTTTGTGCTCTGAGCTCTGGGGAAAATGTATTGCAGTCAAAGCTTTCAGAGATGAAATCTGAGGCCAAAATTGAAATTAGGGGAGGTGCTTTGTACTGAGGTGGGTGTCATAGAGGACCCCCATCTGAGGTAGTCTCAAGGTGTTCAACTCTCCTATGGAACCACCACAAGGTGGGGCGGGGGGCAGCTGCATGGGTTTCTGTTGCTCTCTGCATTGTAGGAGAAGCCTAATAAGAACCATAAGATTTCTTTTCATTACAAAACAAATTTGTATTTGATTTCAAATAAATTAGAACATACAGATTTGTAAAAGGAGAAAAAAAAAACACTTTTAATTCCATCCGAATGGGACTATATTTGATATTCTTATATATTCATTCTTTGCTCTCTACACGTATATTTGCACACATTCCTAGGTTTATCATTTTACAATTTGCTTCTTTCCCTTTAAAAATGATCTGCAAATCTTTTCATGTCACTGTAGACTTTCCTACATTGTTCCATAATTGAAACATTTCATTTCATTGTTGGCATGCCCAACACAAACTCATTACCTACCCTCTAGACTCAACATGCATTTGCACCATCTTGCTTCTGTCAGTGGGCCCTCCATAACATCAAAAGCCTAAATTAGAAACATTGGATTACTTCCTTTCCTCATGCTATGGTGTCCATTCTCTCAGCAAGCTCTGTTGTTCTTTCTTATTTTCAAATAAAATGCATGAATATTGAAGGATTTTTAGGAAAAGAAGGATTGAAAGAAGAGGACATTAGGCTATTTCTTGTTCCATAGTGGTGGAGTAGATTATGTTGAACTAACCCTCACACAGATAAAAATTACAGCTTCAGAAAACATATTTGTTTTTAAACCATGACTATTCCAAACATGGACAGTGACCAAAACCAGGCAGAACCTGGGGGGTTTTAAACTTAGAAGGAATGGATTCACACTTCTATAAGTCCAAAAAGATCCTTTGTGCTCATTTTTAGCTAGTTCCCATTCCTTCCTGCTGCTCAACCTACCCCTTAATCTGCTTACTGACTCTGTAGATTTGCTTATTCTGAACATTAAATATAACTCTAATGAGATAATATGTGGTTTTGGGTTGTTTTTTGCATCTAACATTTTTACTCAGCCCAATGTTTTTCAGGTTTATACATGTTTTTCAGCAGGTGCAAGTAGTTGGTTCCCTTTCATTGCCACATAGTTTTCTGTTGCATGGATAGACTGTATTTTGTTTATGCATTAGGAGAAAACATTTTTAAATTATGACAAAGACCAGTTTTATCCAATTTTATTTTGGCAATGGTAACTTTTGTTTTGTCTAATACATCTTTGTCAATCCAAATTTATTAAGACATTCTTATGTATTTTCTCCTAGGAGTCATAAACCTTTAGCTATCACATTTACCTCTATTAGCAATCTCAAATGATTTTTGTTTATCTTGTGAGTTTGAGATGAAAATTGATTATTAAAAGATTTATTGAGATATAATTCACATACTGTTCAATCACCCATTTAAAATGTACAATTCAATGACTTTTAGTATATTTACAGATATGTACAACTATCAAGACATTCAATTGTGGGACAATTTCATCACCTAAAAAAGAAATCCTTTAGCTATCACAATCCTTCCCTATGGCCTGCTTGAGCCCTAAGCAAGAACTAATCTTTCTATCTGTATAGATTTTCCTGTTCTGGACTTTCATATGAATAGAATAAT